>PVJH01011106.1:0-70402 GCA_004026705.1 Nesogale talazaci | reverse complement strand
AGATGAGGTCATCAAGCTGCGACCTGATTGACAGGCTAAACTCCACCCCTTCACTCTTCAGCCTCAAATTGACAACAGAGTATGCAAGTGCCACCATGGGCACTTACGAGTTGCCTATTCAGCCCAGGCACTACTGATGCTCTAGTCTCTTTTCCACCACCATTCTTCTAACCAGAAGGAGAAGACCCTTCCAAAAGAACACCAAACACTGCCATCAAGACAATGCTGATTCACAGCAACCGTGCAGGGCACAGCGGACTGGCCGGGGAGTCTCAGGGCTGTCATTGCTTATGAGAGTAGAAAGCCTCACTTTTTATCCAGGGAGGTGCTGGTGGTTTCGAACTGTGGCCCATTCACATCATGCCCCTTGAGTAACCGTGCCACTAGAACACTGAAAGAGAAGGCCCTGCAGTCTTCTTCTTCTCAGGAAATTCAACCCTGCTGGTCCTAGATGATTGGGATAGTGGCAATTACCTCCGAACAGTGGGCCAATCAAGTCCCTTTCCAGGATTTTGGATACGAGAAAGAAAAAAAGTGGCACCACCTACTTTGGCTGGACTTGTGACAAAAACCTGGGACTTCGGGGCAGCCATCTTTTATGCCAGGCAGACCAGAAAACAAAGAGGCAGACACAATCATGCACACACAGGTCAAAGCAGGTGGGAATGCTGCTGGTTTTTCCTAAGGACTTAGAGTCCTGGACTCTAGTCCTTCCAGAGCCTGCGTCCCAACTGTCTTCTGAAAACCTTCCTCATCTCTTCAAAAATAATTCTACCTCTCCTTTTTATTTAAATGAGTTCAAGTTGGTTTCTGGAACCTCTGGGTATCTTCCACCTCGGCTACACACTTGGTGATCCCTGCCGCTTTTTACCTGCAGGATCTCCTGTGATCCTGACCAGGGCTCTGTATGCTATATCCTACTGGCCCTACTTTAAATAAGGAGAGGTTGAGGCTCCTAGGAAGCGACCTGGGGAAGGTTCACAGGCAGAGGCAGAGAACAACTTAGAGTGAAGATGAACATTAGAACGGGATTCTGGGAAGGTGGTGGTTTGAAAAAACCATATTCTCACCCTCCCTGACAAATACCACAAGAAAGCAGACCCTGGCTTTGAGCGCCTCTGAATCGAGGTGCAGAGAAAAGCAGCAGGGCTCTGCAAGTAGGCAAGACTCCACAAATTGCCAAAGGGGCCGGGAAATCATTTCCCTCACTCTTTCTGCCCTTCTCCCCACCGTGCTGGCTGCCAGCTGTTATAAACTGGGCTTGGCGCCCCAGGAAAAGGGTTGCTTCTCTACCTCGAGCACCTTCCTCAGTGTCTGCCCTGAAATCAATCTTGGGAATCCCCCAGCTCCGACACGGCAGACTGCAAGCTTACTGTAAATGGCTATAGACAGTCTATGCAGTCAACACTCACCCCATACACAGCTCAGGCATCCTGGGGTATCAGTTCAGGTCTGTCTGCTCCCCCTTTGACAAGTGCTGAGGACCACAGCGGCCTGAAGCCACTTTGTGCGAAGGAGCAGGCAGTGTTCGTGCTCATGATACCCACAACCAACATACTCCTGGGAGGATTTTGAAAGTAGCAAAGCAGACCTCCCTGCAGGTCTTACTGAAGCAAAGCAGCCCCTCCCCTGCCCAGTGAATTGCACCCCCCCCCCCACACACACACACACCCGCCTCTGTGAATTGCTATAGTAAGATCCTGCAATGACTCTGGCACCCACAGTCAACACTCTACCTGCCTCCATGTGCCCCACCCCTGCCCCCAACCCTGCTCCGGTTCCCAGTTCTGACATCAATGGGACAGATGTCCCGGCACATCCGTTTAGGTCTGTGTGTTCCCCTGACTGTTGGTGATGGAAGTTACTGTGCTAGAAGCAGGTATCTCGACTGGAGGCTACACCCTCAGTAAACATACTGATAGGAAGGTACACTTACCTGGGTGTACCTTTGGCACAAGACTACCTTTCCTCAACTGCTAGAGGGCTACAAGTCCCCACTGACGGGTCCCCACAGGAGAGTCAAAGGAGGAGTAGCCGAGTGGAGAGAACCCGACACAACTCTCAAAGTTCCTTCAAGGAGCTGCTGGCCCCTCCTCTGCCTGAGATGGAGGGAAAAAACTTGCCTCTGCTTCCTCTAAATACCAGTTTGGATATAAACAGCCCACACAGAACAGACAAGGGAACAGCCACACACAAAGCCAGAAGGTACCACCCAGCACTGAAGAAGGTTGGCTGGGTGTGTGTTTTCTAACTAAAATCATGATGGTAGAAACAAAAGGGAATGAGTTGTAAGTAGAGAAAGGAGGCCGCACCTTCAGTGAGTGGGTCGATCGGTAATACGCTAGCCTGGGTAGACTAGAAAAACAAATTCATAGACACGCATATGTGTATGCGTGTTTTATATACAACAGTAACTGTACATTAACAAAACATCCCAACCCAGTCCAGTCCAAGATCATGAGTCATACCTTAGCCCATATGTCTGATACCAGTCTATAAAGTCTTCTTCTGACTCATGAAGCACATGCAATGACACCAGGACAATCACAGAGCAGTGGGTGCAGAGTCTTGTGTACCCAGTGGCAGTAGAAACATCTCAGCACTGGCAGGGTTCTCCCCATGACTCCTCCAGTTTCCAGGGCTCAGGGTCTATCAGCATGCTGCCATTGTCAGCTGCAATGTCTGCCAGGGACTGAGCCATAAGTCTCACACCTCTAAGAGGAAATGCCACAGGATTTCCCAGAATTCTCAGGAGAAAACCATGCCCAAACTGAGATCTCATTGGCTATCTCCAGATTGACAGGCTAGACTCCACCCCTACCCTCCCAATCCTGAAATTGACACACGAGTATATGACTGCCCCAGGTGCTCAACAGGGAGCCTGAGGGGCAGTGCTTGCTTGTGGACAGGCAGACCACAGATGTTCTCTGATGTGTTTGGGAGTTGAGAAAAAAATCAGAAACTTTCACATCTCCATTAAATCCAGAACAGAGAAGGCACTATCACAAAGAAGGAAGGGCAAAGGTAAGTAAGCATCAAGGGCTGTGCTCACCTTAGGGTCTCTTGCAAAAAGCACACAAGCAATGCAGTCGTGGAGTTCTATGCACCGTGAGATGCATGCATTATACAAATGGAAATATGCCCCCACATATATAGAAGTTTGACAGAGGATATTTACAAATGTATATTTGCTTTACTACAAATATATCTGTGTGGTGCAGCATACAAGGGAAACAGGTGGGAAAACTTCTTAAGCACAACCAAACATCTAAGAGAACAAACTACTGGACTTAGGGGATCAGGGTCATGATTCTGAGGGACACCAAGGTCAGCTGGTATTGCAGAATTCATAAAAACTATGTTCTATAATCTAATTTGATAAGTAGAGGCCAGGGTCTTAAAAGCTCATGAGCAGCCATCTAAGTTATAAAAAATTAGGGCACACATTCAAACAATGAGTCCAGCAAACTAATGGACCACTCAAGCATCAACCCACCTGCAACCCCAAGATCAGAAAAATTAGGAGATGCTCAGCTCTCACTACCACCTTGTTCAAAAAAGCATTACATTTAAAGGTCCTGGATAGATTCAAATAAAAATATAAGGCAGAATTCAAAATCATAAAAGATACCAGGGTTCCTGGCCAGATATGTCTGTTGGGAACCCCCAAGATTATGGTCCTTACTATCAAGTCTGGACCTGAACTCAACTCCACATTAGAATAACCAACCACTTAAGGTCAAAAGGGCAGCATTTACCCAAGGACAAAGTCCAGAGGGTTAAAGAGAATGATGGGACATTGACTGGATTGCAATGAGGGTGTTCCATCAGAATGTGTATGAAGCACTGAGTGAGAAGCTATGATCTGCTCCCTAAACCTTCATCTAATTCACAATAAAATTTTTGTTCATTTTTTTTAAATATGCAGGCAAAAACACCGAACACTGGGGGGGGAGGGGGGAATCAATACCTGTGAAAATTCCAATGCCACAAAGAAATAAAAAAACCCAAATATGCACAAAGAACAGAGAAAGAGTGACCTATCCAAAGGAACTGTTATCCAAAGGTTGGGCGTGTATGTGTGTGTGTGTGTGTGTGTGTGTGTGTGTGTGTGTGTCTAGCAATAAGCAAAACATTTTTTAAAAAACAGAATACAACATTAAAATAATTAAATTACTAAGAAAAAACAAAGACGAAGAATAAAAGTGAGAGAGAGAAAAACAATTCAAGATAATGAGGATTTAAAAAGAGATATTGCAACTAAAGGGGCCAAAAAGTGAAATGAGAAACATAATAGAAGGATTTACTAACAGATTTAATGAGGCAGGAGAAAGAATCAACAAATTAGAGAATCACATAGTTAATGTCACACATATTAAAGAACAACAGAAAAGCATGCTCAAAAAGACTGAGTAGAGTTTAGTGGAATTATGAGACAAGAGAACTTATATATATATATATATATGTATATATATATATATATCATAGGAATACCAGAAAGAGATGGGGGGACAGAAAATAAATATTTGAAGAAATAATAAAAAATTTCCCCAATCTAATGAAGGGCTACAAATCCAAGAACTCCAAAAAACACAAGAAGGATAAACACAAAGAAATCTATACTGAGGCATATGATGGTTGAGCTTTCAGAAATCTAAGGGTAGGAAACACCACCGAGTTAGTTGCAACTCATTGTACAACAAAGCAGATAGTTCTCATGTTTGAGCCCACTGTTGCAGGCACCGTGTCAAGAAGGGCCTTCCTCTTTTCCACTGACCCTCTACTTTACCAAGCATGGTGTCCTTCTCCAGGGGCTACTTTCTCCTCACAACGCATCCGAATTACATAAGATGAGGTCTCTCTATCCTTGCTTCTAAGGCGCACTCTGACCATACTTCTTCCAAGACAGTCTGTTTGTCCTTTTGGCCGTCCGTGGTACTTTCAATATTCTTTGCCAGCACCACATGGCAGACCCATTGATTTTTCTTCTGTGGTCACATACATGGAATCTCCAATTCATTAAATTAAATGCTGATTTTTTTTCCAGAATGTCTTGATACAAGGAAGCATGGAATGGCACATTTGAAGTGCTGAAAAACAAAGAGACTAATCCAAGAATCTTCATCAAAGGGAGAAAATGCCAAGTAGAACTTCAACCCTTTGAGACTTCTCTGAGCCAGGGACGATAGGGAAGATGAATCTTTGAAACTATTACCTTTTTTAAAAAAATCATTTTATTGGGGGCTCATACAACTTATTACCATCCATCCATGCATCTATCCATCTATCTATTGTATACCAAGCACATTTGTAAATTATTACCTTGACAAAGTCTTTACATCTTAAACCAAAAATTTCCCCCAGTGACTGCTTAAAATTAAATAAGATTAAGTTTAATTCATTAATTCGTAAAAAAAAAAAAAAAGTTTGCCTTGAGCATTATCCTTTTTTATAAAAGAACAAGGTGATCGAATTGACAATAATAATTCAAGAAGTTAGATGGGAACCTCAGAGGACTATGCATTTATATTGACTTCAGTCAAGGAAGCAGTGGGCCCTATGCCCAAGCATCTAAAGCAGCAGTTCTCAACCTGTGAGTCAAGACCCCTGTGGGGGTTGAACAACCCTTTCACAGGGGTCGCCCAAGACCATCGGAAGACAAATAAATTTTTCACAATATACAATTACATAATATTTTGTGATTAACTATTATGCTTTAATTATGTTTAATTATGTTCAATTTGTAATGATGAAAAGATATACAAAAAGGAGGGTGGGAACGATTGCAGAGCCCAAAAACCATAATTAATATCACGAAATTCTACATGCAGAGATGAACTAGTGGATGTCTTGTTGTCTATACCAGGGGTCCTCAAACTATGGCCTGCGGGCCACATGTGGCCCACTGAGGATATTTATCCATCCTGCTGGTGTTTTTGCCACTGCTGCCTATCCTACTTAGCAGCCGACTCATCCCAGGCGCACAGTGATTTTGGTCATGGTTTGCTTTTTAACTAAAGTCCAGCCCTCCAACAGTCAGCAGCTTACAGAGGGAAACCTACAATCCATCAGACGCCTTCCAATGCAAAGCGTTCATTGCGAGCTGTTTCCTCCTCCCACCAAGTCGCAGGAGAGAGATGCCATGCGGTGTGTCCTCAGAAACCAGCTGTGCCCACAGCTTCAACCTGCTGCTGTTCAGGACTCGGGGACATGCAAGCTTTAGACCAGTCCTCAGGGAGAACAGACGTCAGTCAAGGAAGCAGTGGGCCCCATGCCCAAGTGTCTAAACCAGCGGTTCTCAGCCTGTGGATCAAGACCCCTGTGGGGGTCGAACAACCCTTTCACAGGGGTCACCCAAGACCATCGGAAGACACATAAATTTTTCACAATATACAATTACATAATGTTTGTGATTAACCATTATGCTTTAATTATGTTTAATTATGTTCAATTTGTAACGATGAAAATACATTGTGCATATCAGATATTTGTATCACGATTCATAACGGTAGCAAAATGACAGTCATGAAGTAGCCATGAAAATCATTTTTTGGGTTGGGGGGTCACCACAATATGAGGAACTGTATTAAAGAGCCACAGCAGGAAGAAGTTTGAGGACCACCACTCTAGAGAGAATCTTGCTCTGTCAGAACTGCGCACTCCAAACAAAAAGCCCCTCTGAGCTGAGGGATTCAGAGAAATTACCCAAAGGAGGTGGGGCTGAAGGCTCAGAGAAACCAGACAAGCAGGAGGTGAGTTAAGGGGATTCTGTTGCTGCTACTTTCTCTGAGTGCCTTCCCCCTGGTTCTTTACACATAAGAAACTTGAACTTCTCATGTCCCACAACTCTTCTTAAGTTCTCTGAAGAAGATAAATAATCCAACCTAACAGTTCAATCCCTCTGCAAAATCCCAGCCTGCTCCAGTTTCTCTCCGGCTCCTCAGCCAGAGATGTGGCAACAGGACTGGGGGGCAACGTGTGAGCCCAGAGTGGTCCAAGTTCAAATCCTAGATCTGCCGAGCAGTAGCTCTCCACAAATCCAACCCCCTGTTTCCTCGCTGATCTACTTCTATAGAGCTCTGCCAGACTCAGAGAGAAGTTGAAATGTCCGTGGTGAGAGGCCTGAGATATACTAAGTAGGTAATGAAGGCTACCATCGAAATGTTCTCAACTGACAGCTCTCTCAACCTTGGATCGGTTCTAGGATGAAGAGAGAAAGGAGGAGGAAAGGCCTGGTTATCTACCTCTGAGCAATTAGCCGATGAAAATAAGCCAAACCACAAGCAATCGCAGGAGTGGTACAGGGTCGAGCGGTGTTTTATCCTGTTGCCTGTGCGTTGTGAGAAAAACCACAGTTGTCAGAGTGGACCCATCTCTCCCTCCTGAGTCCCCAAAGGAGGGCAGGTCCTCCCTGCCCAGCAGTCTCTAGTACATCCCTTCTTCCCCCTCCCCCCTCTGCTGGTCCTTCCCTGACGCCCCACATGGACTTTCGGAAGCGGTAGCCCATCTGTGCGCTGCTTGCAAGGCTGGGCCACGTTGAAAGCCTTGTTTGTTTACCTGGCAACTCCTCTTGGAGCCATTTCAGCCGCTTTCATCAAAGCAGTCCACAGATCAGATGCTGCAGCTCAGAATGTTTAGCGAAGGGCCATCCTGCCACGACTGAATCACACATTCCCCACTGTCCACAACCTCCCAAAGGCAGCTCCAGCGTGCCTCGTCCTTCCCACCCCCTTTCCTCCCGGCCTCGCCTCGCTGCTACACAGACAGAAGCTGGAGGGAAAGGGACCAATTATTCCATGGAGATTTAGCTACTGTATTGACAAAACTGAGGGTTCATTCCCAGAAAGCATTCAAGCCCTGAGATGGGGGCGGGGCAGGGCTGGGGGTGGGAGAAGGGAGGGCTCACTGTGTAACTGGGTGCGGAGAGTCCTAGCGGCTTTTCAGCAGAGTCTGACCTAGTTTAATGAAATCAGGTCATCTGTGAGCTCTTCATTACCCTCAGACTAAACAGGACCCAACAGAGCAGCCAATGTCCCCGGCCTTTCCAAAATCTGCTCATTCGCATGATGGCATTTTGATGCTGGGTCTTAATGTGTGTTGACTTAGTGGCCTGGCCCCTCCAAAGGTAGTAAACAGGCTGGGTGATGGCAGCAGAGTAAACAAGAGGACTGATTTTAAAAGCACACACACACACAAAGGCAGTGTAAATACCCCAGGTCCCTAGCTTGCATCCTGGGGGAGCCCGCAGACAAAAGGCGTCAGGCGTGTCTGTGACCATTATCTCTGATGGATGGCGGGAACTCACCTATTATCCTGCAGCCTTCTCAAATGGAACACGAGGACTCAGCCGATCGCTGGGGCAGGGGGCGGGGTGGGAGTGAAATGAAATTGTCAATTTAGGGATGGATTCAAGGGCAAATTGCTCGCCAGCAACAATTGTAGAGAACAGGGGCAGTTACCCCCTCATGAGACAGTCCTATGGGTTGGTGATGGCTTCATTTTACTTAGTGCCCAATCTGCACTTTCCTAAAACCACCGTCTGTAGCCTGTGAGGATGGAAACAGGCTTTTGACTGTGATTGCTCATTAATTGAGTGAATATTTACAGCAGTCAATGATACATGTGCGTACCCCTTTCCAGTCAGCACTGCCCCCCTCAGAAAGGCCCAGGTTGTCTGTCAGTGATACACTCAATGCCAACAATCTCAGAGAGAGGATTGTGTGGTGGGAAAGTGCAGTGTATTGTTTGTTGTCCACCCCTCCCACAAGGGAGGGGTGTCCCTCATGCAGGACAGGAGCAAACTATGATAGTCACATCGTTTTGGTTTCAGAAGTACCCAGAGAGCCAGGTCTTTCTTCCTGGTGTCTGTTGGTTGCAACAGTCTTTTTCATTGTAGAAAGTTAATAACAGGCACAGACTGGCTTGCTGAGAATGGGCGAGACACAAAGGGATTCCCTGGATACTCTCTGTGTCTCTGGTCTAAATCTCCTAATGCCCCAGTTTTGTCCTGACTTGGTTCATGGTCCAGTGGACCGCTCCAAAGTTGACAAATCTCCGACCTTTTCTTCTTGAGGTGGAAACTGAGTTTCTTGTGCGCTGCCTCGTTTAAGTCCCTGTTTCCTGCTCAGGGATATCTGAGATGCGCAATTGCAATAGAAAACCAACAACCAAGAAACCAAATCCACTGTCATTGAGTCCACAGCATAGGACCACCCCACAGTGCTTCCAAGGCTCTAAGTCTTTTCAGAGAAAAGCTACCACATCTCTCTCCCACACAGCAGTCAGTTGGTTCAAACTTCAAACCACTAGGTCATCAGCTGAGTTTTTAATCTCTATGCCATCCCCGAACTTTGATTGTAGACTGGGAGGAATTGAATAGTGACGTGGGGCCCATCATGGGCAGCAGATGACTCCTCTCTGGGTCTTCTTTTTCATGTATTCAGTGAAGAGACTCAACCTCTGACTTTCTAAGGTTTTCCTGGAAGGTCATTCTGAGCTCTGGTTGTGTAGTGCTAACCGCAAGGTAACCAGTTCGAAACCACAGCAGCTCAGGGTGAGAAAGGGGAGGTTTTCTACTGTCCTAAAGGATTACAGGCTCAGAAACCTACCAGGGCAGCTCAATGCTGTCACTGTGAGTCAGAATTGACTCCGTGGCAGTGAGGGTTTCTTTAATGCTTTTGTTTACAAAGCTCCAACTCCACCATTGATCTCCTCATGTTCAGACCATCATTTTACACTGTGTTTGACCTAGAGCTATTGTTGCCTCTCGTAATGTTTGTGGAGGAACAGAGAAAAACAAACATGCTTTCTGACCAAGGACAAGGGACGCCTGGTGAACTATGCTGTCCCTCTCACACGCCAAGAGCTGAACACTAGGGATGAAAGACATGGAGTCTACCTTTGTGCCTGACATGACAGTCAGATTCGGACTCTGGAGAGAGTCAGGTTCTGCCAGAAAAATGACTACAGGGATTCCATGTTTCATTTGCACCACTTAATCAGGGAGATGGCAGGACTAAGTTTCCTGTGGGACTCGCATTCAGAAGTATATCATCAGTGACCAGATCGGCACCCAGGTGATGAGTTTAAAAGGGGTTAGTCATAAGACCTGATTGGGTTTAAGTGCTTAGCATGCCAAAGTTGTAATGATCTGGAAGCACATACTAAATGACAGGAACTCCACAGGCTTGACAAGATATACACATGAGTCTGTCTAAGGGAGCCTCTGGAAGAACCCCCTAGTCCGATGAGCAGAAAAACCTCACTGAAAGAATGTCTCATTCATCTAGTCAATTTCAAACATTTAACCATGGGATGAAACACATAACTGCCTTTACTAAAAGCTTCCATGAAATGCCAATATATCAAACAGACCCAAGCAGGACTATTCAGATAGAGAGTGTGGGCTCAGAGTCCCATCTCCCTTTGGCTCTTCAAGACTCCTCCTCCAAGTTATCCCAAGCTGAGAGACTTCCTGGAGGGATGTCATTTGAAAGGCAACGACCTGCTTTAGCATCTACAGTTTGGAGCTGAATAAACCAAGGGCTAGAAAGATGACATGACTTGTCAAGGTTACAAAATATGTCAAGAACCAGAGAGTCACTAGATTTGCAGATCTGTAGGTAGGAAGGAGTCCCTAGGGTGCAGATAGGGTGCAAATGGTTTGTACCCGGCCACCAACTAAAAGACTGGTAACGTGGCAGAAGAAAGGGCTTGCAATGTGCTTGCATAAAGCTTACAGCTATTCTCACTCTGCCTAAGATACTTTATCATTGAATCATATCATACATGAAGTATGTGGCAATAGAAAGGTTTGTTTGGTTTAACATCACAGCTCCAAAAACCCTAGGAAGCCCAGTTTGACTCTCTAATGCAGGGACTCTCCACAAGTTGCAATTGATTTGATGGCAGTAAGTTGGGTTTTATCATTACATCGTCTGTTTGTAATTGTGCCACAAACTGATTTGCCTACTTCCGTTTAGTAACTAAATAGAAAGTTTATTAGAAATTAAAACACAGTTGAGCCACAATAATATGAAAAGGCATAATGTTGTGTTGAAAAGACAACCAAAGTATGAAGACTTCTATCACCTTAGACCTTAGCTAAGTCCTTTCTCCATATTTGGCATCTTCAAGCGTCCGTTCTATTGGGGATAATTCAAAAAATCATCTGCCATCAAGTTGACTCACAGTGAACCTATAGGACAGGGTAGAACTACTTCATGTGTTTCCCAGACTGCAACTGTTTATGGGCATAGAAAGTCTCATTTTTCTCTCACAGAGCTGCTAGTGAGTTTGAACTGCTGACCTTAAACCAAACAAATCTTTCTAAACACATAACCACTATACCACCGAGCTCCTACAGGGGGTATACTGTCAAGTTGAAGGGGGGCAGTTTATGGGGAAACCCTAAAATCGCTATCACATTTCATATTGATGTTAAATTTAAATATCATAGCTGCAGGTCCCCAAAGTCTTCTGTTGTCCCCTATAAAGTATTTCTTTCACTAACAACACACCTAAAATAGAAAATTCCATAGATTTAAAGTCAGAAATAGTCTAGTAGCTCTAAAGCTGGTTAATACTAATTTTAGAATGGGAGCTAGAAAAAAAACCTAGGGAGAATAACTTCGACTAGATTCTCTAGAGCAGCAAAACCAATAAAGTGTATACACTTATAAATATAGAAATAGCAGTTTATTTTGAGGAAATGGTTCATACAGTTGTGAAGGCTGGCAAGTCCCAAAGGTGTCAAGTATCAAGCTAGAAACTTTTGTGACTCACAAATTCTTCAGAGCAGGCAGCTGGTTTCTAGTTCACAAGGGTGTGGGAACTGGCGAATCCCAAAATGTGTAGGTCAGACTGCTGGCTCACAAACCAAGAAAAGCATGTCAGAGAATAATAAGACATATACAGGGTGGAGAGCAAGCGAGCTTGCCGGAACACCCATTGTAGCAGTCATGTACCTGGTGTCAATTTAATGTCTGAGCGTGTAGGGGTGGAGTCTAGTCTGTCAATCTGGAGATAGCCAATGAGACTTCTTTGTGCGCATGGCTTTCTCTGAGAATTCTGGGTAATCTCACAATATTTCCCCCGTGGAGGTGAGAGACTATAGACTCAGTCTCTTGGAGTTAGTCTACCGACAAGACAACATGGCAGCATGCTGACAGATCCTGAGTCCTAAAACCTGGAGAAGCCAGAGGAGAAGCCACATAAGCTTGTCCTGATGGAACCAGACCTCTGGGGCTGGAGAAGCCACAGAGAGACACCTGCCATCTCTGAGATGCTTCTAATGCCAATGGATACTGCTGATGGACCCTGAGCCCTGAAAATGAGGAGCCATGGGAAGACCTCTTCCAGCACTGGGATGCTTCTACTGCCACTGGATACACAAGGCTCTGTACCCACTGTCCTGTGATTGTCCTGGTGTTATTGCATGTGCTTCATGAGTTGAAAGGAGACTTCACAGACTGGTATTGGACATATGGGCTAATATTGAACTTGTGACCTTGGACTGGACTGGGTTGGGATGTTTTCTCAATGTTCAATTCCTCTTGTATATAAACCTTTCCCTTATATCCATATGTGTATTAATAAATTTGTTTCTCTAGTCTACCTGGACTAACACACCCATATATAGGAGATGCAGGTTACAGCCCCAAGCAGATTTACCTTACAGCCTATTGCCTTCTCATATTGGGTCATAAGATGGAGGATGATTGAATGATGTGTGCCAAACTCAGTCAAGTTTACATGTAATCTTAGCCATCGAAAATGATCAAAAGCCAAACTTTCTGCCAATAAAGTACCCAAGTTCCTTAATTTAAAAAATCCACCCTTTCTTGAACTCCAAACAATTTAATGACAAAAACTTAGATACTAACACTAGGTTAAAGAAATATTTTCAGAGCTTCTGAGGGGAAAAGTTGAAATCTTATTCAAGGGAATGAGGAGTAAAATAGCAACAGACTTCAAAATGGCAGCACAGAATATTAGAAAACAATGAAGCACTGCCATCAATATTTTGGTGGGAAAATTTTTCAACATAGATCTTTACACCCAGCCAAACATGGTGAAAAGCAGGGCATGTTTACAATGAGACAGATTAACACAGTGGCAGTAATCATAGAAGACAAATAGAGCAATGATTATGATCGTGCATAGCACCAGTTCAGTGAGTATCTCATTCTGTTATACATAGAATTACTATAAACCAAGTCAAGTTAACATGTGAGTTAAGTATAGAGATATTTTTAGCTAATCATGGGATGAAAATATTTACCTCATGTGCACTATCCCTTAGGAAGTTAACTTGTGTTATGAACTATATTAATCTGGGTTCTCGAGAAAAGCAGTAAGGTCTGTACGTGCATCTATATGCTTGTGATAGTTTTGTTTATTGTGCCCACCTGGCCAATACGAATGTGGGATTGGTCAGGTTACAGTTTGGTTGGAGGACAAAGAGATAAATGACTCTGCACGGCCGGCCCCCCTCTCTCTTGCTCTCTGGTGATGAGACCATCATGCTGCTGCTTTAACCAGCTTTCTGCCTCACCCTGTGTGCTACACTAACTGTAGGACAAGTCAACCCATGAATGTAGATCGTGTCACTAGAACTTGAGGTTCTTTTAAGACCTGCTTCGCCCTATGCCGGCATGAGCTCGAAACTGGTGGATCCTGTCACTTTGCTTTCCTTGCGTTCGAGATTCCATCCAGGCCTACTTCGCTAAGCTCCTGAGCTACTGAATGTTGGTGGTCCACCCTGCTGCTTGCTGCCTGCGAGCAGACTCTGCCTACTCTGCCCGAGGTAGGACTTTGCTGTCTGCTTCCTTGATCTTGGACCCAGCAACGCACATGGATCGAAAGGCTGCTAGTATATTAACTGTCCCATGAAAGTGTGTTGAACTGAGTCCTCTGTACTGCTGTGTGGACTAGTTAGCTATTATATTTCTTCTGGTTGTAAAAACCTATCATATATTATATATTCATAAGTGTCCTGTTTTTTGTCTCTAGAGAACCCTGCCTAACACAATACTATACTATACTCACTGCCATTGAGTCCATGCTCTGACTCATAGCAACCCAAGTGGCATAATGGTCATGTATTGGGCTACTAACCACAAGTTCTGTAGTTCTGAACCACCAATCACTCTTTAGGAGAAACATGAAGCTTTTTATTCTGGTCTCAGAAACCCACAAGGGCAGTTCTATCGTGCTTTATAGGGTCACTATGAGATATGCATATGGAAAGGTTTATATCAAGAAAATGAAATCAACATCATCTTGGTGATTCTAACATTAGCAATTGTATACATAGTTGTAGAAAGAAGCAAGATCCAAACCTGTAGGTCAGATGTCAGACTAGAGGCTTCTACTGACTGATGCAGCTGTCAGGGTTGATGAATCTGAGCATAATAGGTTAAAAGGTAGGTCTTTGACTACAGAGTTGAATCAGTCCAAGGTCAACAGTGAGTGTCTCTCTATTGGCAGGATGACTCCCAGGATTGGCAGGCAATGCTACAGGCTGCTGGCTCGTCTGAAGAACTGGAGGTTGACAAGTCAGATATGGAACTTCTATGTCGACCAAGAGGCAAGCATTCAAACAGAAAAGGCAAATATTGCATGGTTTAAAAATCAGAAAAGGTGTTTAAGGTCATATCCTTTCATCATACTTACTCAAGCTGTTGTATCCTCTCTTCATATCTATTCAATCAATATGCTGAGCTGGGAAAAACACCACCAAGGAGTTGTACTATATGGAGAAGAACAAGGCATCAGGATGGAGGAAGGCTTATTAACCACATGTAATATAGAGATGAGAGACCCTTGCTTGCTGAAAGATGGGAAGATTTGAAGTACTTGATGAAAACTAAAAATTACAGCCTTGCAACTCAGTGTAAAGAAACCCCAAATCCTCACAACTGAACTAATCGACTAGAACTGGACCAATTGGAATCCTCAAAGCCATCAAGAATTTCATTTTGCATGGGTCCACAATCAAAGCAGCAATCAAGAAATTAAACGATGTATTGCATTAGGCAAATTGGCTGCACAAGTCTTCTTTAAAGTGTGGAAGAGCAAAGATGGCACTTTGAGAACTAAGCTGCATGTGACCCAAGCCTTCATATTTTCGATTGCCTCATATGAATGTGAAAGTTGGACAATGATCAAGGAAGACCAGAGAGGGATAGAAGTATTTGAATTATGATGTGGAGAAAGAATATTGAAAGTACCACGAACTGCCATAAGAACAAATAAATGTCTTCCAAGAAATACACCTAGAATGCTCCTCCAAAGAAAGGATGGTAAAAAAAATTCTATCCTGTACTTGAGAAATTGCTATAATATGAGAACAGTCCCTGAGAAAGGGCACCATGTTTCATAAAGCAGAGGGTCGTGAGAAAAAGGAAGATCCTTAAGGAGACAGATCGATGCCATGGGTGCAACAATGGGGTCAAACATAACAATGGTGAGGTGCTGCAGAACTAACTGCCTGGCGTTTTGTTCTGTTGCACACAGGGTCATTGCAACAACACCTAACAATGACCACTGACCACAACTTTGGGCTGGAACTGTTTACATTCCCTTAGCAAAATCAAGTCGGGAGAGGCAGATCCAGCAATCCTTGCTGTTAAAAGAGCATACATTTCATGTTAAAGAAAACACAAATTACACTTTTAAAGTGTTTGTGGAAAATAATGCAAATAAAAGATAGCGAATTGTTTCCATGAGCTTTTGAAGCCTTCTTGTTTGTATGCAAGCATGTGTGTATGTACACATGTATTTATGTACAGATGTTTATGTATACATATGGCATGCCATCTCTGCTTCATTTTTTATGTCAGCAGGGTAGAGATAGGACAGAAATAAATAATAAAATACTCAAAATTATCCTGACTACTGTTCAAGGCATGCAGATATATTAAATTGAGGCTGACATTCCAATCGCCCTGGTACCGATGCAACCTTTCTTTGATGATTCAGAAGACGTGTTAAAGACCTGCCAGTGGCCTGGGTCCTCTTGCTGAACATCCTTCCTCATTCTCTTCTTTAGGGATGACTCGCATTTTGGCAATTCTAAATTCACCCAGAGTCTGTTTTCTCTTTGGTAAATATAATGTCCTTTGGTGGCTTAACTGGCGGTGCTGGAAAAGTCCATGGCTTTCCCTGGGCTCTTCAGCTGAATGGAAAAGAACCGAATGGTTCAGACCCAGACAGAGAGGCAACTGTGCACAAAGAAACCAAGCTGGGGGGCGACATCATTGTGTCCTCAGAGGCAGAAGCATCTAAATATGGAACCAACTCTGGGGAATTTGGAAAACATGGGTCATCACATCCAAATATTATCACATGGGAAACATATCCAAGTTCTTGCCACTAGAAATCATCTCTGGGATTGTTTTCCCTCTCTTCAAAATGCTGTGCACATGTACATTGCTTTAAACAGGTTTTGACTAAGAAATAAAAATAAGTCAATTTTTCAGGTAAGCTGGTATACCCATAGAATTTGTTACATAAAAATTAAAATCACATTCACAGAAAACTTCGGAAGGCATAGGAAAGTAACTATGAGACAATGATAGCTTTAAAAAATAAAAACATTTCTATATTACATAAATTACATATGTTATATATATGCACATGTATATATAATTTGTATGTGTGCAAATATCCAAAGTAAATACCTTTGAATAGTGAAATTATCTGATTTTAGTCCATTCTCTAGCGTTTTCTATGCTGCCCAGATTTTTCTATCGCAGCAACCTTTACTTGATGTGGTTGTAAAGAGAAAAGCAGCAGACACTGTATCTATTCGTGGTTAAACCAACCAATCAGCTGGATGACACTGGACAGAATAATTCACCCCTTGAGCTTCAGTTTCCTCATATTCAAAATGCAATGGTTAAGTGAGAAGAGTGACTCCTTCTTCCACGAAGCCTGTTGGGGGAAAGAAACGAGGACTGTGTGGACTCTACACCCTATCCACCAAACATTGTCCTACTCTTTCATCTAAGCATGGTGTTGTTTTGTTCTTCGGCATGGTGGCCTCCATCCCAGTACCTAGCAACCTGATGCCCAACAGAACAAAACCTGCCCTGCCCTATGCCATTCTCACCACTGTGGTTCAGCCCATCGTCGCAGCCACTGGGTCGACCCATCTTTTGGAAATCTTCCTCTTTTTCATGGACTCTTTCTTTGAACAAGAATGATGTTCTTCTCGGGGATTGGTCCCTCTCAATTACATATCTGAGCACTTGAGATCAAGTCTCGCCATCCTTGCTTCTAAGGGGTACCCAGCTTCTGTCCAGGCAGACTTGTTCATTCTTCCAGCAATCCAGGGTCTGTGTAACATTCATGGCCCCAAGGGTAATTTGCAGTTTTCCTCAGTTATTGACTTGCTTTTACTGGTCTGTATGGTGATTGGAAATACCCTGGCTTCAGTCGGATACACATTCATCTTCAATGTGACATCTTTGCTTCTGAACAATTTTAAGAGGTCTCCTGCGGCAGATTTATCTAATACAATATGATGGCTAACTTCTTATCTGTTTCTTCTATGGGCATTGATTGTAAGCCTGAGAAAAACTTGAAACCTTGCTAATTTCCATATTTTTTAATGTTTATTCCGCATAGTTACTGGTCCTGCTGAGAAGGGTTTTGCTTTCTTCCTCTTGGAATGCAATCCAGTCTGAAGGTGAGCCTCTTCATCAGCAAGCACTTGAAGACCTTGGAGCTTCCAGAAAGAAAAGACATTCACCAGAGTGGAGATCACCAGGGGGAAGAAATAGATCCTTTCCTTTGACCAATTGTCATGACCTCCACCTGAATTGGGTTGGAATCCCATGATAAGCATTTCTTGTCCTCCAGATTTGAGGTGGTTCTCAAAGTACCAGGATTGAAAACTGGGGCACGCTTCTTGTTCATCCCAGGGCTGGAGAACATTTCAGCAGGATTTGAAAGTTTGCTATCCAAGGACTCACCTCTCTATTCTCCTGTACCATCGATCCTGCCTACACCCAAACCTCCAAAAATCTTAATCCCTAACCCAATGGCTGTATCAATTGTTCATCTGTCTCTTTCCTGCTAAACATACAGACACCGCACCTCCTTTCCGAGCTGTATTTTCTCTCTCAGAAGGAAACGCCTCCTATCTCTCTGGGTTCTCTTTCCCAGTGATGTTTCATTCTTCTCTTCCTTTTTGCAGCTCCCCTGAAACCTCTTCTCTTACTGCACAGGGCAGTTATTCCTCCAATGGAGACCCCCAATTCCTGACTCTTCTTAAGCCCGCTCTCCTGTCTGGGCAAACTTTCTTGTTTTTCCACCCACTAAAACTTTAGACTTAGCTTTCTTACCTGTCAAGTAAGCTCAAAGGTGAACTCCCCAACAGCTTCTTCCATCTCGTGTCCTCCCTCCTAGTGAATGCCATGTCATCCAAGCAAAGAGAGAAATTGGGGTTCAGAGTGACAACCCTAGATGGTCCCTCTTTCATTCTCCAGCCAGTCACCAAAAATCTTGGCCATTGAATTGATTACACCTGTAGAATAGAGTAGACCTGCCCCATAGGGTTTTCAGGGCTCTGATCAGACTGCCACCTCTCTCTCCTGCAAAGTGCTTGGTGGATTCAAACCACTAATCTTTTTGTTAGCAGTTAAGTGCTCCATCATGGTGTGCTATCAGGATTCCTTCAGCCTGTCACTGGGCCATATCAATTCTTGTACCAAAGTATTTCTTAAAGCTTCCCTCTCTTCTTTCTTGGGGCGCTGCCATACTTGTTCGAATGCTGTCATGTCTCACCTGCACAAGCATGTCTGCCTTGTTCTCCAGTCTCTTCCCTTTTGATAGTTGCCTGCCCTTCTGACAAACAGTCATGTTCTGATGAAAGGCTGGCCATGTTCTTTCGGTTTCAATTTGATTCATCTTTCATCGCCATGCCTGAGCGTCGCGGTTTCTTGGGAGCCGTTCTTTATGAGAAATTCTCCTGCATCGGGGATGCTTACCCCTTCTTTGTCATCTCAAAATATCCCGCCAATGTGTCTCGATCGCAGCACTTTCTTTTCTTCTCTGTGATTATTTGTCTGCTTGCCATCACCTAACAAGGCTTTTCTATTCTTTGAGGCCGTCCTGTTAGGCTTAGGGCTTGTTATGGATTGCTTTCCAGAAATCAGTATTGTAACACCAAACCCCTTACCTGTAGCATTTGTGATCCCATTGGGGAACAATGAGGTCCTATCCAGGACGAGGGGATATTAAAACGAACCACCTTTAAGATATGGAGGGGGTCAAGGGCAGAAACCTGCAGGCACAAATGGGAGAAAGAAGCTATGACTTGGACATCTCCAGACCACTGTGCGAAGAAAGCTAGGGAAGTTGAGAAGAGAATTTTCCTCCCAGGATTGAGGGAGCCTTCCCTGTTCTGCTGGCACCTGAATTTGGGCTTCCTGCTCACTACCTCTGGGAAAAGAAACATCTGCTTGCTAATGCCATCCACTTATGCTATTGGACTTCTGACAGTTCTAGCCATCAAAGCCAGAGCCCCCCACCAGGCTTGGTGCTGGGCAAGTCTCGGTGCCCAAGAAGAGAACGAGGGAGGAAGAGACAAATGTAGGGAGGGAGAGAAAAAGAGGAAAGAGGGAATCAGGGCAAGGGGGTTGCTTTATGGTTCTGTCTGTTCATCTGCTGCATGACCTAAAGCCTGTCCTGTCAATTCCTTGAGTCTTAGTTTGCTTGGCTGCAGAATGAGCTGTTTGGTTTATTGAGGGCAAATCCATGCTGAGCATCCACCTCTGCACTGAGTGCCATGACCCATACCAGGACCATCATAAACATCAACAGGTCCCTTCCTGGCCTGAACTTTGTGCTAGGAATGCTAGTTTCATGGATCTGTTCTGCAGCAGGGACAGATGGCTAACTTCTAATGCATTTGCCAGAGCTCTTTCATTATGTATGTGCCCCCCGCTTGCCTCCCTGGAGTCTCCTGAGCTCTAAGAAATGTGTGTTTCTAATCCCAACAAGGCTTCTCTCTTACACAGTCTTGCAAGAGGTCGGGAAGTGAAGAATGACGCTTTTTGCTAACAGGCACCTTTGTTGAGCCCCCCTGCCTTACAGGACCTTCCTGCTGCTTTAGGGTCTATCTGTACCTAGCTGGGTGAAAGGATCGACATACATAAATGTGTCTTTAAACTCCACCTTTTACCACAACTCATCAACAAATCATTTTCTTTTCCGTGAACTTTGAGTGCATGGGCTGCACACTCTGTTTCTTGCACCCCTGTGTTTGTACTTCATCAAAGTTATCTCAGGAGGGTCCTTTTCAGTCAGTGTCTATAAAGTGAATCTCGAAGAGACACAATCTTTTGCCCACTGAAAGTAATTGCAATGAATACAATATTAAAGAAAAAATTCTACTCCCTAAGCCAGGGTAAAAACAGTCAAAATGCTTGCTTTGTCTTAAAGGTGCCAAGAGTATCTTACATTGAGTCCTCTAAAGTGACAGAGCCAGTGAGGGACATACATAATTTAAAATATATTCAATATATATTTAAACTAAATTGAGAGAGAGAGAAAGTCCCTCTATGAAAATGGTTCATGTGAAGCTGGCAAATGAAAATGACTCATGTGAAGTTGGCAAATGCAAAATCTGAGAGTCGGGTATCAGGGCTGGAGGCTTCTTTTGATGTACATGGTTACTGGGGCTGATGAGCCCAAATTGGCGAGTCAGACAGCAGGCTGCTGGCCAAAGGCCTTCGGAAACTAGCAAATCCTAGAATCGGTAGGTGAGATGTTCGACTCTGGCCTCACTTCTCAACAAGGGGTCAGAGGATGAAGAGCTGAATGCAGGCTTGAGAGAAAACTAACTTTGCCAGAACATCCTTATATCTTGGATATAGTTCACACCTCCAAGGAATATGCCCCCTCCCCCCGACCTCCAAGCCCCCTTTCAACCGATTGGATGCTCGTGTCAGCTCACAAAGTAGAGGAGTATTATATTATACTTGCCAGACCACTGGGAATCATGGCTTCACCAAGTTGACCCAGAAGTTTAACTATCAGGATGAAAGTATGTGCTCCAAGCTCCATGAAGGGGAGGGGAGAAGAGCTCCACCGGGACAGCCCTCCTCTCAGCTTCAGGACCCCGGATATATTGGTGAGTGGTTTCGTCATAGTCTATGGAACAACTATAAAACAAATGCAAACCCACGGCCACAAAGTTGATTCCAGCGCATGATAACCCTTTTCAAGACTTGTGAGGCTGTAAATCTTTACCGGGGCAGAAAGCCTCGTGTTTCTCCCATTGAGAAATGGGTAGGTTCAAACTGCTGACCTGTGGTTAACAGCCCAATGTTCCACCAGCCATACCATGAAGGCTCTCCTTGTTGTTGCTAGGTCCCTTGGAGTTGGTTCCAGCTACTAGCCACCCTGTCTGCAACGGAACCCAACACTGTTTGGTCCTACCCTCACAATTGTGTTCACGTTTGAGGTCCTTGCTGCGGCCACTGCATCCATCCATCTTGTTGCGGGCCTTCCTCTTTTTCTCTGCCCCTCTACTTTTCCCAGCATGATGTGCTTCTCCGGAGCTAGCCCCCCTGACCACATGTCCAAAGTACTTGAGACTAAGTCTCGCCATCCTTGCCTCGAAGGGGCATTCTGGCTCTATTCTTCCAGGGTAGCTTGGTTTGCCTGTTGGGCAGTCAATGTCACTTTCAATCTTCTTCACCAGGACCACAGTGCAAACGCATTAACTCTTCTTCAAGCTTCCTTACTCAATGTCGAACTTTCACACGCCTATGAGGTGGTTGAAAATACCGTGGCTCAGGTTAGGCACACCTTAGTCCTGAAAATACTATCTTTGCCTTTCAACCCTCTAAAGAGGTCTTCTGCAGCAGCTTTACCCGATGCAATGTGTTCTTTGAGCTCTTGATGGCTGTTTCCATGAGTCTTCATTGTAGATCCAAACAAGACAAAATCTTTCACGACTTCAATTTTTTTCTCCTTTTCTTTACACTGAGTTATAACCTAGACTTAAAGTGGCAATCTCTGATTGGCATCAGCAAGTGCTTCGATACCTCCTCACTCTTAGCAAGTGAGTCGTGTCATCCGCACATCAGAAGTTGTTAACAAGCCTGCCTCCCATCCTGATGGCATGTTCTTCAGCTTCTCTGGAATCCAGCGTCTCTGGTTGTTTGGTCAGAAGGCTTTTCTAGGCAATGGAAAAGGGACTCATGTTCATCAGTGGACCGATGTTGGACAGAGAAAGGGAATATCAGTAACCCACATTAATCTTTATGACGAACCAATATCAGAGGAGTGGGCAAAAATAACCCAGCAAGAATAGCATGTGTGTGGTTTTGGGAGGGGAGAGAAACATGAAAGAGAGCTAAATTTTCATCTTCCATCGTGGGAAGTCAATAAATTATTCCTAAAACTGTCATGTAGTGAAATAAAAACATGTTATTGAAATATGGAGGAAAATGCCAAGAATTGGAAACTATTGCCTTGGGGGAAAGGCAATGTGAAGGGTGGGACCAGGAGGCCAGTAGGATGGAACTGCTCCCTTTCATAAGAAGTGTTGCAGAATTCTTTAAATAACCAGTAGGTATAACATTAATGAAAACTGAAAATTAAAGGAAAAAAATGACAAGATTTCTCTGAGAGTTGAGCCATGGGTCACGCTGGGAAATCAGTAACCAGAACCACAGAACGTAGCAGTATCTGGCCAAACAGCAGTGACAAATGTCCGTCCCTTCTTTCTCACCTCCCAGGACCATTCTCTTGGGCTCCACACCTTCTCCTCAGCTACTAGGGACCAAAACGGATACATGAGGCTCCCCTTCGGGAAGTAACCAATCTTCAGCTGGAGGCGGAAGGTGCCAGATGAAGCAGCAGAGAGCAATTTCTCTCATTACGCGAACTCCTCGAGCTCTTACTGGTGGCAGCTGCTGCCCCATTAGGAACTCATTCTCCACGGTGTCACCCGCCCTGCCACCCGCCAGGCTCCAGCCAGCTTGGGAGCTCCCGCCAGAAACAGCTGGAACGGGTCACTCAGAGCCACTGACTGTGGCGCCCAGAGAAGCTTCAATGCTCCGAGATAGGGTGTCTCTTTCTTCCCATCCACACAGCAGGAAAGGTAAAGAGATACATTGGTGGATGGAGGAGGCAGCGTTGCAGAGGGGGAACCCCCCAAGAAGCACATTTGCACGCATCTACCCAAACTCACACACACACACACACAGACTTCCGTGTGCTCCCTACCCCACTCCCACCCCCCAAACATACTCTCTTGATCCTTGAAAGCAGGTTGAAATGTTCAGTGGACAGGAGATCCAAGTCCCATTTCGGGCCCAGATAGGGCCAAAAAGGTCCCATGTATTTAACCATACTATCCCCAGAGAGAAAAGAAAACACATTGCAAGTGAGCATGGATTAGACTCGTCCTGCACTGGTCCTAGCAAATGAATCAAATCTCTCTATATAATTTTTATTCTCTCTGCTACAGCAAGTCTAGGAAGTGTACTTTCTTTGGCCTAAACAGGGAGATTTGAAGACACCCTAGGCTTCCTTTACAAATACTCACCACCTCTATCCCCACCAGAACCTCGCTTGGAAATCCGCTTCCTAAGAGGATCACTTGAATTTTGGTCAAAGATGATCAATATTTTCTTTTCAAGCCCCTCAAATCCATGACTGGCTTGCTCTCACCCCCAACAGACTACCTACCAGACTAAGAGTGCTCAAATGCATTTTTTTTAAATCCCCCGGAAAGCTCCAGCCATTGTGAGCTGGCCCTGCTGACCAGGCCTGATGTTTTACAGCTGAGCTCTCCAACAATGCTATTTACTGCACACGAAAGATCACAGCCAGCAGATGTGGGCGGCCGTGCCCTGGCCTCCTGAAATTGCATCTGTTTTGAAATGTGATTCGACTTCAATACAAAGCTGACCCTAACATCCATGGCATGGATGGGAGGTGTTTACTAGATAAGCTTTTGATATTTGATGTTTTCTAATCATATTAAAGGCTTGAAACACAATCCCGCTACAATAAATCCTCACAATTGTACACATGCGGCAGGAAACGCCAGAGAGCTCTGCCTTGGGGGTGATCTGAGGTTGAGGGGCACAGCGAGAATGTGGGTCTAGAGGTCAAGGGAACAGTGGCCAGCTCAAATTTTCTCCATGGTTTGTAGGAAGGGGTTTCCCTTGCTATGCCTCAGTTTCTTCCCATGTAAAAGAAAATTTTGGTTCAAACATTCTAGGGTTGTTTTTTTTTTTTTTTTTCCTAATCAGTCACAGTGCCTGAATAAGACCAGCCACAGGGGAATGCCACCATCACAAAAGAGCGTGTGAAAGTATGACTATTCATATTGCAACTCATCTGCTTTTTACAGCATTTCCCAGTTCACTTTCCCCAGTCGGCCCTGGCTCCATGGCAACCCCAGTGCTTTGGCATCAATGAGAGCATAGTACCTCAGGATCAGTCTCGCCATTGATGAAGCCTGCCTTTGCTGACAGACCAAGACAAAAGGCTTAGGGCCCAGATCATGACTCTATCTGTCAGGGAGCTGCACCTTACCAGGAGCGGGACATGAAGGAGGGAAGGCCACCTGCAGTATTGAAAGGGGCTCTGGAGGTCAGCTGGGCCACTCTCCACTCTTCGAGGTAAACAAGTGAGCCCTCCATGTCTTCCTCTCCAACATCATGCACACCCTCCTGGAGTTCACTTCTACTCTCCCATCATCATCTACCTCCCCATCCCTTACCTATGTACCCCCCACCCCAACACACTCCCCCTTCCCCCATCTATTCGCTCCTTCTACCAAAGACATACATAATCCTGCCTTAGGCTTAGCTGAACTTACAATTCGATGGAACCTAACTTGCGGGGAAACAAAGAAGGTTGGGGTAACCTTGGTGTCTCCATGACCAGGCTCCCGTGGGGTTTGGATTGACGTTTGCCCAGTCTGAAGATCTGCTTCTGTAAAGATCATAGCCCAGCGGGACGGACAATTATATCCTGTCTCATAAGGTCGCTGGAAGTAGGAGTCAAATCCATGGCATTCAAGGACAACAACTTCTCGGCACCCAGCCAGAGCCCTCTCCTAAGTGCGTGTCCATGAACCAGACCTAATCACGTTTCACAGCCATGGCTTCAAGTGCGACCTTCCTAAGAAGGTGTGTCTTTTATGAAGGGTTGACGAAGTCCAAGCACCTCGAGCACTCTGCAGTAGCCTAGATGACCATGGTTGGCCTTTCCAGACAAGCTGGTCCCCCTAAAAGCCCTGCAAGCCATAGTCATCTAGCTATCCAGTGTATTCCATCATTGGGCAGGCTCATCAAGCTACCCAGTCATGTGGGCAGAAAAGTCCCCATTTGGTGACCCTGGAAAGGTTTTGATTATATCTACGGATCTAAAAATTCCTGGCTAAACTGGCTCCAGCAGGTAGGACTCCAAAGGCGAAGGACTTGCAAAGTCTTCCCAGGAACCCGGGCAGCCACTGTGAACCTGGCTTTGCCTTCAGCTCTGTGATCTCCTAACCCCCCAGCAGAGCACGGTGATTTGTTGCCCGCTTTGTCTAGGAGGAGGGGGGCCAGTCTCATCGGTATCAGTGCAGGACATCAGTAAAGCAATTTCCTTTGTGGGACTAATTTAGTGCTCTCTCACACAATGACGGCTGCCTGCTAGGCCATGTCATTAACCCAACTGGCCAATTTTAAACTGGGATAGTCACAGCGAGTGCTCACCACCAGGGAAACCTCGTCACCAACAACAGAGAAAACAGCTAAATCAGGCTAGAGGCCGCTAAGAAGAACCATCTGCACGGGAGCCACAGCAGTGCCAAGCCCCTGCGCCAACAGCAGGCACACTGCAGTTGGTAGCTCTGTGCCTCCCTCCTGGGAGTCTGTCTGCTAATGCCCTCTTGCACAGATGAGGAACCCAAGATTCAGAAGAAATAAGAAACAGAAGCAGGTTTTCAAGGCTGTCTCTCTGATGCCCAAAGTTGGACTTTCCACAAAACATTCATCCTCTCGCTAATTTCCAAGATGTTTCCTTGAGATAGGCATGGGGGCCATTTTTACACATCACAAATCCCTGCATCAACAGTTGAATGAGGGTTCTCTGGAGACACAGAATGAGTAAAGTGTATTGAGAGAGAGAGAGAGAGATTGAGATCAAGGAACTGATGCTGCTGTTACTTCTGACTCTTGGAGACGCTATGTCCTGCAGAAGGAAACACCGCCTGGTCCTACTCTGTGCGCACAATTGTTGCTATGTTTGAGCCCATTGTTACAGTCACAGTGTTCATCCATCTCCTTATCATCTTCCTCTGTTTCCCAGACCCTCCACTTCAGCAAACATGGTATCCATCTCCAGAGAGTACAACATATTCCATGGACTTATTCAAAGGCAGATTTGTTCATTTCTTGGGCAAGCCATACCATATTGCATATGCTTTGCTAATACCATAATTCAAAGGCATTGATTCTTCTCTGAGCTTCCACCTGGCTTGAATCGGGCGCATCTAGGTCTTCAGAGTGACAACTTTGCTTTTGAACATTTTAAAGAGGTCTTCGACTTCAACTTTGTCCAATGGGATACTCCATTCCATTTCTTCCGTGCTGCTCCCATGGGCATTGATGGTGGATCCAAGTGCAATGGAATCCTACAGACGACTCTAGAGAGGAAAAACAGTGTCCATCACGATGGTGTTTATGGGGCCAGTTGGGAGGAGTTTTGTTTTCTTTGTGATAAGATCTAACTTATGGAAATACGTGCTTCCAGACCTCTTGACTTTCAGCCATTATTCAAGGGATTACCTCAGAATTTGGACTGGCAAGTCCGCAGCCCAAAAGAGCAGGTGAGAAGCTGAAAAGTTCTGCCGATTTGCAACCCAGGACCCCGAGGGGAGGCGACATGAAGAGCAGAAAGTGAAGGGAGCGTGAGTTCTGCCAAAATACCTATTTATATTATGACAGTAAGTCGTCCCCCAAGGAAACTCCCATTTTAACTGATTGATTCATGACACTGTGTTCCATTAGGCAAAGTGATTTCATTTCATTTTAGACCAGCGAACAGTCTAATATTTGCCCAAGTCATAGCCTCGCCAAGTGGACACAGAGAATTAACCATCACAAACAGGCTCACAATCTTCTTTAACGTCACTCCTGGAGACTGCAGGCGCTGGCAGCTATTTAGATATTATATGGGTGCCTCAATCAGAGCCTTGGAGGAAATGATAGTGCCAGACACATGCCCTTTGACTTGCAGTTCATTTTAGCCCTCCTGGGTATGTGGTGAATGACCTTGGGGGGTGGGGGGACACAGGATTCTGCCCAGAGTCCTGATTGTGAATGGCAAACGTGGCCTTCCTCCCACTCCCGCCTCACCCATCACAAGGACTTCCTTACATGGTGACTGTTTCTTAAGCAGACCCTTAATGCTGGGCACAGCCTTCTTCTATGCCAAAGACCTTGTCACAGTTCCCAATGGCCTGAAAAAGACTAGTCTAGTCTGGTCTGTGCCCTAGAGTTTTGTTGTTGCTTTTGGTTGCCATTGTTCAGGGTGTTGACTTTAAAACTGCATTCAGAAAAAAAGATCTTTTTAATTAGAAAATGAAATTTCTTTTTTTTTTAATTCCCTGTAATTCCAATTAGCCAGCGATTGCTGTTTGTGTGTGAGTCCCTCTTAGCTCACAGTGCCCCCGCAGAGTGGAAGAACTGCTCTGTAAGCTTCTCGAGACTGAACTTTCAGAAGCACCCTGTCAGATCCGTCTTCTGAAACGCCTGTCGGTGGGACGGAACCACCAACCTTTTGTGCCACTTAGGGAATCCCTGTTGCTCTATGCTACCGTGCCTTTTCCTAGTTCTAGCTCAATGTCCAACTTTATATCCTGTGGTTGCACTTTAATATTATGATGTGGGCTTTCCCTGTGGTCTTCTAACATCTTCACAAACATCCTCTCCATTCCTGTATAAAATCCTATTGTGAGGAAGTAATAGAGTTTATAGAATGAATCCCCTATTGTTGGGCCTTTAGGTTATTCCCAGTTTTCCCCTATTATAAACAATGCTGTGGCAAGCATCCTGTTTGCACATCTATTTCCTCGTGAAAGATTTCCCAAGTGGAATGATTAAGTCAAAGGGTACGAATATGTAAGATCATTGATAGATGTCTCCAAACAGTGCTATAAATACTTCAATATATTTTAAATATTGACTCAGAATGTGTCAAAAGAGGATGGAAACTTTCAATAACCTCTTTCCCTTTGCCATGAAGAACCACAGTGACCCTACATGTTCATGGTCAACAGTAACTGCTCAATTAACAAAAAGTCACTCATGTACTCCCTTAGTCCTGTCAAACAACCATGTGCATTTGGCCTTAGCTTGAGTCTTTGTCCTTCTTTCCCCTACTCCTGCTTTATTTCTCCATGTGAAGAAAACCACATAGACTTCAAGACCCCAAGCCAATGGCCATCTTCTGCAGAGGTTTCCTTCCCTGCCAGAGTCACTCATCTCTAAGCTGAGACATGACGGCGAAGGGGATCACGATGCACTCTGCTGGTGAAGCGCCTTCTTTCTCCCTCTGTTTCCTCACACTCCCGTCCCACCCTGCCCTGAGTTCAGCCCTCCCTACCAGCGATGCCCAGTGCCAATCCTGCTGAGCACATAGTAAATGCTCACTCACGTTGGAAATGCTTCCCCTTACGTGACCCAGCTCTTCACCCCCATCCATCACTCCTAACCAGAACTAGCACCACCAGGAAGTTAAGTTCAAGTCCTCTCCTGGGCACACTGCTGGCTCCGCCTGGGTCAGGCCTGCAGCCAATCAGGCCATATGCGAGTCTGCATCCACTCGATGGCAGAGAGTTTGGTGCGATCTCCTTTTCCATCACAGACACCTGACGCGGTTTACTGACTTCAAGGCGCATCCGTCAGGCTCAGAAGACAGAGTGGGGAAGGCGAGAGACTCAGAAAGGGTCTTCCCCTCCTCCTCCACATGGCTACGGGCTAATGGGGACGTCTTTGTCAGGAAGCCATGTGTACAAAGACACTAAGCCTCACTGTGTAATTATGCTGGGATTCCTTCTGGTAATTAGCTTTTCCTTATGAGAAAGGCAAATCATTATCTTTCTGCCTCGGATCCAGACGGCACATTCAGAGGCAATCTCTCCACAGATCCGGGGGCCTGGGGGAGTGGGTTTGGAGGATGGCACCCAATTGAATGCAGGATTGTCTGAAGCTGGTGGGTGTCCTCAAAAATGGTGTGCACAGACAAAGCAGGCAGTTTTTGGAGGATGGTGAGGTTTCTTTCGTCTTGCAAGGACGTTTTCCAGCTGACAGGGATGGGCTTTCTTTGAGAGTGGTACATGCAAATTTGGTACCTGGAGCTGCAGCAGCTGCCTCTACCTGGAGACAGGAGTCAGAGGTGGGGACAGTCCGCAGGACACAGGGAGGCTCCGCAAGAATCACCCTGGTGGCATACGGTATGTGACCCTGCTCTGAAGCAAGGGCCAGAGTCCATTCTGGGCCTGGTTTGGCCTTCTGTCCCAGCATCCTCATTGTTGACAGGGTCTTCCCCATGTATCTACCTGCCCTCTGACCTGCAACATGACTCCATTCTCCTTCTCCAACCTGCTCACTCCTTCACCATCAAGAAGGGAACTTATCCAGCAATGCCTGCCTTCCCTGAGCACTCCCCAGGTCAGGGTAGGCCTCCCAGAGAGCATCACCTGATGCACCGAGTAAACCCACCCCAGCACTTCCCAGGAGACCCTGTCCACAATCCCCTTTGCAACCATTTTCCCTGAGAGGAGACAAATCTAGATTCATTCTGACACTGCCTGCACCTGATACAGTTCTGAGAAAATAATCACGTGTTTGTTGAATGCATGAATGGGAGTGTCTTGGAATGGCAAAGACTAAATCATTGGTTGGAAAGGAGCAGCGGATCGGCTAGAGCAAGGTGTAGCGCGGCTGTCGGGACGGTGTTACACCCGACCTGAGCATGAGCTTGCTGCTGGGTGGTGCGACTGCGGAAGGCGCCCACCCAGCCACTCACCTCGAGGCTGGAGGTTCTCGTCCATCCAGAGTCATGTCAGCAGACAGGGCTGGCAACCCACTTGTGAAAAATCCGTCCTTGAAGAGTCTGTGACACACAGTTCTCTTCCAACCCACCTGGGGTCACCAGGAGTCGGATTCAACTTGATAGCAACTGGTGAAGGGACTAACAATAGACTCCACTCAGGCGCAGAGGGGACTTTAGGTAGATTCCTAGGAGATTGGCAGAGTAAAGGCGGGTCTGGCTGGCTGCCGATGGGCGAGCCCAAATTTCCTGAAGAGGCACAGAGACAAATGTCAATAAAGTGCATCCGGCTGTCTAGAGTCAGACAGAAAGGGCTGTATTTAACTCGCCTTTTCATGCTTCAGTGTAGTTCCTTCACAGTCATTAATGGGAATTTAAACTGGGATTATTCACTTTGCAGGAAACAGATGAACTCTCCCACTCCACACGATATTGCCTAATACATTTGTTACGAATACTTGGCCTCTGTGACAGTGTGCTTTACCCTCCCCCCTTCATGGTCCTGATGGAGAATTCAATGTATGTAAGGGGCTGGCTCTTATTCTGCCTCCCGATCTATCACATGCCTGTCAGTTTGTCATACTGGGTACGTGAATGTTGCCACGATCCTGTAAGTTATGTCACCAGAATTTTAAATACCAGCCGGGTCGCCTAAGGTGGACCCCAGCTTCCAGATTACGAAGAAATAGGCTGTCCACTTCAGAGGAATTAATAGCTAAAAACCTTGTGAATAGCAGCAGATCACTTTTAGACGTAATGTCAGGGGATGAGGCCCCAGGATAGGAAGGTACTCAAAATAGAATGGAGGAAGACTTGCCTTCTCAAAGTGGAGTCATATGTGCATGGAGTAAAGCTCTCAGGACCTACGTTTATTGTTGGGTGCAACTCAAAATGAGAAGACAGCAGCAAGTATCTCTGCCAAACATGAAAAGTATGAATCTAGGAAAAGAAGGCATTGTCAAAAATGAAATGAAGAGTGACTTGGTTTCCTCTGCTGGGAATGACAAAGGCAAGAAACACGGCCTCAAAGAGTATTTCAAGACGTGTCTCAAAGTAGTAATGTTGTGACAGAATACCATCTATATGCCTGTGAGGAAATCCAGTTAAGACAAGTAGTATCCAGAGTCTCACCCCAACCACTCATACCGATGAGGTAGAAACTGAAGAATTCTACCAATTTCCTCAGTCTGAAATTGATCAAACATGCAACAGGGATGCACTGGTAATTGTTGGCAATTAGAATGGGAAAGTTGGAAACAGAGAGGCAAGAACAGTAGTTGGGAAATATGGCCTTGGGGATAAAGTGCTAGAAGACCAACAACTTCCTCATTGCAAAACTTTTTGTCCAACACTGTGACAAATGAAGAAGACTTCATTCCTTAGAACACAGAAATAAATCGACCCGGTCTGTGGAAAGAGACAACGGGGAAGTTCAAGATCAGCAACCAAAACAAGGCCTGAGGCTGACTAGCAATTTCAGGTGAAGTTAAAGAAAACACAAACAAGACTACAGTGTCATAATATGACCTTGAGTGCATGGCACCTGAATTTAGAGACCATCTCAATGATAGAGCTAACCCCCTCAACCAGCGGCTCTCAATCTGTGGGTCAAGACCGCTTTGGGATCCAACAACCGGTTCATAGGGGCTACCTGATTCATAACAGTAGCAAAGTTATAGTTATGCAGTAGCAGCGAAAATAATTTTATGGTTGGGGGATCACCACAACGTGAGGAACTGTATTAAAGGGTCGCGGCATTAAGAAGGTTGTGAACCACTGTCCTGAATGCAAACGAGAGAACACCTGACATGCTGTGGAGTGCTGTTAGGAACATATATGTGAAACAAGCAATGGATCATCAAAAAGCAGGAAGTGGATGTCAAAAGAGATTCCGAACACTGATTTTGGTTGTAGAGTAAAGCACACAAAAGAAATAAAAAAGCAGGCTGAGCCCTGGTGACGTAGTGGTTGTGCGCGGGACTGCGGCCCACTGGGATGGAGGTTCAATTCCGGCTCACAGGAGCAAAGGCTGGGCCTCCTACTCCCACCACCAGAGGGCAGTGATGCCTAAAAAAAATTAAAATGAAAAAAATTTTTTTAAAATTAAAAAAATTTTTTAAAAGAAATAAAAAAGCAAAGGCTGAGTAGAACATTTCAAAGAGACGCTTGAGAAGGCAAAGTATTCTAATAAAATGGAGTTGGGAAACCAAAAAAAGAAGAACAATGACACATCTCAAGCTAAAAGATTAGAAGGAAAATCCAAACGTTGAATTGTAGCATTGAAACTGGCAACAGACAATGTGTTGAACAGTGCAGGAAGCATCAACAGAAGCGGGAAAGCTTCTTTTGTGCTTGGTCTCTGTGAGTTTGGCAGCGCTTCCAACAGTAGTACCATGTGGGGAAGAGCATCTGAGGTTTGCTACCACTATGGTCCCAAGGAACCCCTTTGAGGAGGTCCCTTGGAAGAATTTTCCATATTCTATGGAAAATAAATGTCGGTTTCTGATTATGGTGATTAAGTTCTTTGGTTCTGGATTGGCTTCACCTTTCTTGCTAGTACAACATTAACTGCACAAGGTATAGGGATGTTTAAGCTCATCTGCAAAACGGCTGAGGAGAGCATTTTAAGAAGTCTAACCACTGAAAAATGGATCAAACGCTGTTGAATTAATATAGCACACTGGCAATGTTTGCAAATAAACTTACTACATGAATGCTGAAAGAAAGGGAGAAAGAAAGAGCCATTGTACCAAAAAGAAGTGGTCAGCATTCCAACATTCTAGAAGGTAGCATATGGACATGAATCATGGTGCTGAAGGAACAGAGCCAAGCTGCACTGACGGCACTAGGCAAAAACAAAGGTCTAGGAATTGACAGAATATCAATTGAAATGTCAAAATGATGAAGCAGTCACTCATCTATGCCAAGAAATTTGAAAGCCAGCTACCTGGGCAGCTAACTGGGAATGACTTACCTTTGTGTCCAGTTCCAAAGAAAAGCAGCCCAACAATTCAGATACTATCCAACAATATCCTTAATTTCACATATAAGAAACATTTGCTGAAGATAATGCAGCAATAACTGCAGCAGCACACTGACTAGGAGCTGACAGAAATTCAAGCTAGATTCAGAAGAGTGAGTAAGATAAGGGGTACCATTGCTGATCATGGGTCTTATGAGCCTACTGGAAAGATGTTTCCTTGTATTTTATTGACAGTGCAGAAGCGTTTGGCTGTGTGGAGCACAGCAAACACTGGATAACATTGAGAAGAATAGGAATGCCAGAACACATCGTTGTGCTCATATGGAACTTGTAGCTGACACGAGAGGCAACCATTCAAACAGAACAGGTGAATGCTGCATAGTCTATGGTGTGCATGCTGTGTAGGTGTGCATTGGGACAGTAACAGTCTATCTGTATGTTGAACAAATCATCTGAGAAGCTGAACTCTGTGAAGAAGAATGTGGCACCAGATTAAAAGGAATGCTTACTAACCGCCTGCCACATGCTGATGACACAACCTTGCTTGCACAAAATGAGGAGGACTCAAAGCCCTTGCTGACAAAGGTCAAGGACAGGAGCCTGCATTATAGAGTACAACTCAATATAAAGAAAATCAAAATTCTCATAATTGAACCAATAGGTACCATAAGAAAAGGAGAAAAGTTGGAAGTTGTCAAGGCTTTCACCTTGCTTGGGTCCACCGTCTACGAGGTCAGCAGTTCAGAACCATCATCCACTCTAAAGAAGATGGGGCTTTCAACTCCGATTAAGAGTCACAGTCTCAGAAAGCCACAAAGCAGTTGTAGCCTATCCTATAGCATTGCTGTGACTCATCCTCGACTTGATGGCAGTGAGTTTGGGTTTAGGGTTTATGGTACTGGGAAAATAAGCTGCACAAGCCCTCTTTAAAGTGACAGAGAGCACGTATGTTACCTTGAGGGCTAAGGTGCACCAGACCCAAACCAAGGTGTTTTACACTCCTTCATATGCGTATGAATAAGGACACTGAATAAAGAAGACTGATGGACTTGACGCATGATGTTGGAAATACTGAAAGTGTCCTGGACCGTCAGAAGAACAAGTCTATCTGTCTTGAAAGTACAGCCAGATTAACCTTTAAAAGCAAGAATGTGAAACTTTGTCTCGCATAGTTGAACCATGCTCTCAGGAGAGACCAGTCCCTGGGAAAGGACACCAGCCTTGATAAAGTAGAAGAGCAGTGAGAAAGAAGATCTCTGAAGACATGAACTGACATTGTGGCTCTAACAATAGGCTCAAACATAATGGTGTAAGGACGTGAGGGACTGGGCAGTGTTTTGTTCTTTTCTACATAGGATTACTACCCATGGGACTGGCTTGATAGTTCCTAGCAGCAACAGCTTATTTCCTGATGGGTCACGATATCCTATCTATGTGTCTACGGCCACCCATCAGAAGCTGTGTCTTAGTATCTAGTGCTACTATAATATAATCCGTGGATACTTTTAACAAGAAAATGCTTTTACTCTCTCACAGTTTTGAAGGTTAGAAGTTCAAATTCAGGGCATCTGTTCTAGAAGGTGGTGTCCTTTTCCTGCCCTCTGTGGCAGAGATCCTTGTTTCCTCTCAACATCTACAGACTTAATGCCTGTTGGAGATCTCCAGGTGTCTTGATACCCATCTTCCAGGTCTCGCAGGTTTTCAGTGCAGTGAATGCAGGCCCAGAGATGTCACTCTTAGTGGTCCTGCAGTTTCTCTGATGTCTGAACTTCACTTACTCTTTTCATATCTCTAAAGAAGTTGACTGGACATGCAGCCTAATCCTGTAGATTGTGCTGCCTCATCCACAGAACTCCCTCGACGTCTGTTTCATTCACATCACAGAGATGAGGGTTCTAAACACATCACATGATTATACTCAATTGTAAAATAGAGGATAATTACAATGTACTGAGAATTGTGGCCAGCCAAGTTTTGACACATATTTGGTTGGGGGGGGGGAGAGGGGAGGGGATAATTCAGCCTATCACAGGCAAGGACCATGATCTTTTCCCTTCTGTAATCTCTGTCCTAACCCAAAACAGACCTCCAACTTTGGAGTTGATTCTGACTCCCAGCGACCCTGCAAGGCAGAGAAGAACTAACAACTCAGTAGGAGTGTCTGAGGTTGTGCATCTTGATCGGTGGGGGCACCTGCACTGGTTTCCCTTGGAACAGCTGGTGGGTTTGAACTGCCCACTCCCCGTTAGCAACTCAGTGATCAACTCACTGACTCACTAGAGGCCCTAACCAACCACACTATCACCATCACCCAGACCAGAGACTTAAGCCCCGTCTGCATAAAACAACCAGCAAAGGAATTATTCTTCCCTATGTGTTTTTTGTTTTGATCATCAAAATCCTATCCAATAGCGCTCCCACTTCTCCTCCCCATAGACACTGATTCAAAACACTTGGGTCCATAAGCTATACTTGTTCCAGTCTATTTTGTAGAGCCCCTTTTGAAAATTTTGAGAATCACCCGCCTGAATACCACACTCTTAGGCTGTGTCAGGCAATGCTGGCAACCCATCCAGATGTGAGTGGAAGTGGCTCTAATCACTGGCCATTACAGTCATGGAGAAGTTGTGCTAGATGTTGTGCTTTCACCCCCCTCTCCCACTGCCATGGAAATCATTCGGACTCAGAGGTATAAGCCTCATCTTTGTATCTCAGAGCAGTTGATGGGTCGGAACCACTGACCTTGCATTTAGCAGCTCAAAGCCCAAACTTCTATGGCTCCAGGGTTACAAAGAAAAGGAAGACATCTATTAATGGCGAGCCTAGAGAGACTTTCTGTGGACACAGGGGAGCTGAACACCCCAGGCTATGGTAGTAGTTCTGAGAAGAGTATGTGCTGGGCCAAGAATGAACAGACAGACTGGGACTGGAGGCGTGGGGAAAAAAACTGATCTTACTGCGGGAAGAAGCACCCAGCCCCACAGACTTTGAGGATTTTAGGAGAGAGGGTCTCTAATGGAGAGGAGGAAAGACCAAAGTGCCTCCCCTAGAAGCCACATGTCCTGGTGCCCAAGCCTCCTGCAGTTAGATGCCCATCCTTCCGCCAGCCTGGTGGGCACCCTCTCTGGGTGGGAAGCCAGTTCCTCCATGGTAGCTGGGGCAGCCGGCTCTTGGTAGGCGAGATCAAAAGGCCAGCATCACCTCTGGGGTCACAGGACAAAATGCTGATGGGCTGGAAGAGGATGGAGCCATTAGAGTGAGGAAATGAACACTGCCTTTTTCCCCCTGAGTAGACACAATGGGAGCAGAGGGGCAGGAAGGGAACAAAGCTTGCCCACTTGTGGGGGGTGGGTGAGGGGGAGTGCCCCACCCCTGTTCTTTGGCCCAGGAGTTCATGCAACCCTGTAAAACAATAGGCCCGCTGACCCAGCCTAGTCTTTGGAGGGAGAACGCTGCCCGAGGTCGAAGGAGCTGACCCCCAGGGAGGTTAACCAGATCAAAGCCTTCGCTTATCACCCAGCCCACTTTGCCCCTAATGACCGTAAAATTGGAGTTTCCACCAGAGCCGGCCTCACTGCCTTTTCAGGTACCCGCCAAGCCAGGGGTGGGAGCCAGCTAGGAGGTTTGGGAGGGACCCCTCTGTTCTTCATCTTTCCCCATCTCTACCATCTGACCCCCTGAATTGTTCTGCTGAGATGTTTTACTTCCAACCCTCCTGCCCAGCCTCCACCACCCTTCATCACTCTCTGGCTCTGTTTCCAAGAGCAAAATAACATGTGCTTCAAAGGGCACTCACCAGTATCGAAGGAAGCGCGATGGCCATCCTTTGAGTGGCTCTCGATTTGCCGCTTATGAAAAGTCCCATTTCAGAAAATGGAGAAAAGCAAGCAGAAGCTTGTCATAACCATTCCCGAGAGAAGCTATTGTGGATAGTTTCGGTGTGTTTGCGGGGCTTATGTCCTGGCTTTTCCAGTACTAAGGTCCTGCGGTATAAATCACTTCATCGGCTCAACATTTCCAAGTCACTGCATATTCCTGAGTAGCCTCATGTGATGAAAAACTCTCTCCATAAACATGTCTAATATGTACATCAGGTTCCACTGGAATTATGCCTACACTCGCATGGTCTGGATTATAGTGTGATGAATCGTCCACCGTCAGGCTGTTTTCTAGTGCTTTCTAGTGCTTTCACTGATACAGATAATTCGGGGATGTCATCTCTAGCATAGCACTTTGTCTGCATCCTTGAAGATTTCTTTGCAGGTCTCAGGAACACACAATGGAATTATGCCGAGTCTGAATGTGTGGGGAGAAAATTGTATTTCCCCACTTAAAACGGATTCGGGACCCACTCATAAGATGGACTCTGAGATAAGGAGACCCAGATATGGCGCCTGCTCTTGGGGAGCTCACCGACTGTGCACATCGACCGCTCCAATCCCAGGCAAAATGAACTGCTATGTTCAGACACTTGAGACCATTTTAATAAAAAGCACCATGTCATAGCGAGGGTCCTTGGGAAAGAGACCGTTTCTTCTCATACTCTGGCCACCAAGACCTTCCCTGTGCTGCAGATGCTGAAAGTTCTCTACTACCGAAGACTAGCTCACATCATCTGGGATTCCCAATCTCTCCCCCTTCTGGGAACCAAGTCTATGGAGGATGATGCTGGCTCCCATCCCCGGTTTTGCTCATGCTCATGCTCTCTCTGCCCTACAGAGGCCTCCCCCAGACAAGTTCATCAGCCTCCAAAGGCTGGCTTCAATTATTTGTCCTTTCAGAAGACTCCACAGAACTCCCCAGCCAAGGCCAAATTCCTTTCATAGCTACGGTTGGCAGAGTCAGCCCATACTGAAATGGGTGCTTCTTGAGGGCAGGAGGCCTGTGCATGCAGCTGGAAATCAGTAAATGCCTCCACCGTTAAGTGTACCCATCTAAAAAGATATGCCACACAATGCTATGGATTATTTCTCTTATGTTAATCGTATCTTTTCCAATGGGCTGCATGGCCTAATAAGAGTTTGGAGTTGGGTGGTACACATCAAAACTCAACTCCAACTTTACTAGTCATACGACCTTGGACAATCCACCATTTCATCACCCGAAAAATGGAAATGATAACAGTATCTATCTCTTTGGGACTCTTTTAAGGATGAAGTAACACTGTACCAGAAATCCAGACAACGCTCACAGTTTTAGCATAAGGACCAACGACTCAATCTGAAGGCTTTCAGTTTCCATCTGTAGCATCATTTGAACGTGAAAGGAATTTAAAAGATTAAATTGTGAAAAATATATATATATATACATGTGTTTATCATCATTTTTAAATCTTATTGTTTACTTTTGAGGTGTCTTGGAAACAAGTCGTTATTTTGAATATTATTTTAAAAAGAGGTGGGGCTTGAGTGCGGGACTATGGCCCACTGGCTTGGCGATTCAAATCCAGTAGCAACTCTCCAGGAGCAAGGCTGGGCCTCCCACTTCCACCAGAGGGCAGTGATGTCCCTCCAAAATATAATAATGAAAATTTAAAAATTTAAAAGAGAGGCCTGGCATTTTAAAAGAGAAGTAAATCATCTTACACATTTATCTTGCACTGATACATTAGCTACCACCCATCTATCAATTTGTCAAACTGTACTGGATGGCCAAGTCACTATGATTATTCTAAATACTAATAGGGTCCCCCATGGTGGACCAGCTTCAGTGGACCATCCAACCTAAGACAATCAAAGAAGAAAGGCCCAGTCATCCACTTCTGAAAATCAGCCACTAAAAACAGAATAGAATATAAAAGAAGGCTTGCCAATACAGTACTGAAAAAGGAACCCCCTACTTCTCAGGTACTTTGGAGATGTCATCAGGAGAGACCCATCCCTGGAGAAGGAGACCATGCTTGGTAAAGTGGAGGGGCAGTGATAAAGAGGACAGTTCTCAACGTGTGAGTTCAAGCAGAACAACAATGGCAGGGTGGAACAGGACCAAGTGTTTTTTCCTTCTGTTGTCCATAAAGTTGCAATGAGTCAAAACCAACTTGATGGTACCTAACAACATCACATTGGAGGAACTTGAGCCATACACTGGCTGTAGCACAGACTGTTGTGAAGGTTGTGTATACCAATCTGTACCTATGACAGTTACATATCTTCCTATCAATTTGAATGAAGGGTTGGAGTCTAGCCTGTCAATCAGGTGATAGCCAATAGTGCCTCTGTGTGGGTATGGCCTTCCCTTGAGGATTCTGGGTACTTCTGTCTTCCTCTCTGGCAGTGGGGCACATCCTCTCTGCTTCGCATTCTGTTGGAAGTTATGCAGTTGGCAGTCAGAGCCCTGGAGCTGCAGGAGGCACATGGAGGCCACACCAGCACTGAGATGTTTCCATAAAGACTTTTCACCCACTAGCCTGTGATCTTCTTGCTTTCAGCATTATTACATGTGCTGTGTGAATCTGTAGAAGAATTTATGGATGAGAATTGGACATGTGGGCTAATATCAGATTTATGGGCTCAATTCTGACTGGGCCGGGATGTTTTCTTAATATACAATTACTCTTGGATATAAAACTCTGTCTTACACACATATGAGTGTCCCTAGATTTCTTTCTCTAGTCAACCTGGACTCACATACTGGCAATGTTTCATTCTGTTGAACAGAGGCTGGAGTCAACGTGGTGATAACCAACAATATAATGTGTTAGCACACAGTAAGAGTTTAATGCTACTATACTTTACTAGATAATTGGTAAAAGAGTTTCTTACGAGCAAGAAATCAATATTGTCCATTTTTGTCCCAATTCTTTCCTTTCTTTGTCCTTTCCCTCCTCCTTTTCTTTGATACTTCATCTCTAGATCACTTATGCCCAGCTCACATTTAGACTCAGTGAGCGTTCAACAAAATCAACCAACTCCCAACTCAGAATCCACAACTCTTCCATCCCTCTGCCTTTAATTTTATTCATTTGTGTGATTATAGTTTTATTGGGTCCTAATCCAAACAGCATACAATTCCACAGTTCAAGCATACCAAGAAGTGTGGTACAATCATTACCACCATCAATTCTAGAACACTTTGTGTTGTCATTATTAACCACCTAGTCCCGCTGCCTCCCCTGTCATACCCTCAAGGGACCTTTAGTTCAGTTACTGTCTTTGCAGATTCGCTCATCCTGGATTTCATATACCGGCACCTTTTAGTTTTTAAGAGGCAAGATGAAGCGGTCCCACAAGACTGAACGGGAGGGCTCCGGGAGGCAGACTTTGATGCCAGGCAGCGGTAACTCCCCCTCTCTCTGCCTTGCTTCTTTGATAGGAGCAGAGGAAGGAGCCTGTGCTACGAAACCGGATCATTAGAGCTAACAGGGATCTTTGCAAGCATCCAGTGCAACCCCATCGTTTTACAGATGAAGGAAGTGTGGCCCCCCCAAGGTTAAGTGACTTGCCCAAGATCACAAAGCCAGCCACCCGGCCTCCCAGCCTAGACCTCTTTTGACTACGCTGATGCCAGGAAGTCCTTGGGGAGAAAAAAAATGAAAGCTCAGATTTAAGATCACTGAGATGGATTTACTGAGGCAGCTGAGCTCAGCTTTGCTCACAGAGAGAGAGAGAGAGAGAGAGAGAGAGAGAGAGAGGTGGGAGGGAGGACAAGTGGTTTTAATCCCTCTACAAGTTGCTCAGGTATTGTTCCATCACACACTGGAAGCATCATTTGCAGACCTTTCGTGGCTGACTCAGGTGAGAGGAGTGAACACTGTATCTCAAATGGTGCTGGTCCAGAGGGGCACGTACAGCTCTGAATGGACCTGGACTTCTCAAGGCAATCTATAAAGCCCGACCTACGGCGTCCCTCTCACAGCGACTTGTTAGGGCAGAGTCAAGCTGCTCCTTGGGGGTATGGAGAGTAAATATGTATGGGAACAAACAGTCTCACCTTTCCCCTGTGACAAGACTGCTAGATTGAAACCACCATCCTTGTGGTTAGCAGCCCAGTGCTTAACCCCTTCCCCTGCCAGGACTTTTCCCAGACGACATCGCCCACCAATCGGGCCAAGCTCACTTCCATCAAATCAATTCCCACTCAGGTCCTATAGGACAAGGTAGAACTGCTCTTTCGAGTTTCCAAGTCTGTAACTCTTTAGTAGAATAGAAAATCTAACTCCCCCCCTCCCCCCAACAAGAAGTGGCGGGTAGGTTTGAACTGCCGACCTCGCTTTTAGCAGTTTCCAACCCATTACTCCATGAGGGCGCCATCTAGCGAACACAGTTGCTGCCAAACTTCTACCCTCACCCTCGCCCTCGGTTGCCTGGCCTCTCTGTGCCTCTGTTCCCCAGTTATGCAGTGAGGGGACTGTGAGTACTTGTCTCATGAGTTAGCTATGAAAAATAAATGAGCTAATACTGCAAAGAGTTTAGAAGTGTGCCTGGAAAGGGGTGAACGTGAAGGAAAGACCTAGCCTTGGCCCGCTAGTCAATTCTGACTCTGTCGTCGTTGTTCTGCTATCTGCTTGGTCTGGGTGTCTTTGGGCTGTAACTCATGGCCAGACAGAGAGGCCCAGCAACTGACTTCATGTCTGTGCCATCACACTCCTACGACTGTCAGATTTAGTAGCAAGAACACAAAATCCATCTGAAAGCCACAGAGCGTGCACACCAGGCACCTCGTCCATTTTCACACGCTGTTCTTGAGACATTTCTTCAGAGGTGGTTTGGAGAGTCTAGCACGAGGGCGAGGGTGCAGCTAATCAATTCCCCTTGATGGGATGGATGTTAATCCTCCCCTACCGGGGAAGGCCTGCCTCTTCCACAGAATGCGCAGCCTCAGGGAGGAACACACACAGGGTGGTGAAGGAGAAAGGGGACACCTGGGGATCAGTGTGGGGACAGATGTCGCAGCCAGATCGCTCTCACATCAGCTTCTTACTTCTCCTGCCCATGGGCCCTGTCTCCTCAGTTCAACTCCCAGAGCTCTGGGAGCAGGAACCAAACACACCATTGACTAGTTCTCTTCCTCCTGTAAAGCCAGGCCTGGTCCTAAGGACAGAATAGGTGCTTGCTAAACAGTTGTACAGAGTCAATTATTGGGTGTCTTCAAAATAAAAGGAGTCCTATGAATTTCCAGTACATATGGTATTTACAATTAGGCTCACCGCCTAGCAGAAGTTGTTCTTTAATAATAAGATTCCAATGATTTGCAATTAACACATCAAAGCACCCGCTGACAGCAGCCAGCTCTCTGCTCATTAGTTGACTCTCCTTCTTTATTTGTAAATGGGGGGCCTTGCCTGTTAGAAAGCGCTTTTGTGAAATGATAATTAATGGTAATAATGTCTTTTGATAATTTCATTAATATGATCATCATCATAATGATAACAAAAACAGAATGCTGGAGGGGGAGCTGGAACTCTGACCAGGGAGTAAAACATGAACTCCAGATGTCATAGCGATGAGGCTAATTTCCAAGGATGGCTTTCATTTTTATCCCAGGTTTGAATTTTATTTTGAAGTGTTTACTGATTTCATAATGTCAAATCAATTTTGAAGGTGAAGAATGAGGGGGCTTCGAGAATTGCATGGGAAAACGCCATTATCTCTTCATTCCGTGTCTTTTCACAGTTTTTGAAGCCCCGTTGAATCTCCAAGGCTCTGTGGCAGAGCTGGTAAAGGATGGACTCTAGAGACCTCTGTCTGTGCCGACCCCACCCCCCTCTTGCTCCGTACGATGCTAAGCCCCACCGGTTTCTCTTCAAAACTGCTATATCAATCCATCCTGTCACCCTGCTGTCATTTCTTTGAGGCACTAATCATGACCTGAAAGTGTCCTCGATTTACAAAGACACTGAAGCATAGGCCAGTCAAAGATTTGCCCTGGTTCACACTTTTCCAAAGGGTAGCGCCGAGATTGCAACTTGGGCAGAAAAACCTACCTGTCATGCTGGCCCTAATCCTGATAACTGATAACTTGAGTTCATCGTCTCTGATTGACAGAGGGTACATCCTGGCTCTTCCCAAACTCTCTGCCAGTCTTGAGTGCTTTCAAGTGTAAAACGGAGATACAAATAACTGCCTAGGCAGGATGTCGTCATGAATACGTACCCTGCAGGAGATGCTCAGGTGTGGAACCCAGCTCTGTCATGCACCAGCTATCTAATCCAAGGCAAGTTACTGAACCTCTGTGTGTTCTGCTTTCCTCACCTGCCACCCAAGCAGAGTCATGCCCCACTTCATGTGGGGGTTCTCTGAATATTCAATGAAACAAGATCAAACTCACCGCCATTGACCAGCTCCATGCAGACTCAGAGTCACAGCCCTGCAGGGCAGAGTGGATCTGTCCCTGAGAACTTCCAAGACTGTCACACCTTAGAGCAGGTAGAAAGTCTTTTCTCACAGAAAATCTCAAGACATCTGTAAACTCAATCGATATTGATAGTATTAGTATGGTAAGACCTTGCTGACTCGTATCCATATGTATTTTATCATTAAGTATTTTATCATTTAATTTTTATCATTTATCATGTAAAGACGCTCTTTCTAAAGCATCTTCTGGTGCATATGAACTGGAACATCAAGTTATAAAAGAGGGAAAGGCCCTGTAGGTCTCCAGGCTCCTCGTGTAAACTTTACAGATGGTAGAAACAGAAACAAAGGAAGACAGGAACATTTTCCAAAGTCTTTCAGCATAACAGAGATGACGAAAAGTGAGGCTGCATCTGAAGGGGCTTCAGAAGTTCATGAAAATGGAATTAAACAATCATGGAATAGTTTCACCAACTCTTTCAACCCCCTTGTGTACCACTTGCCCACTGGACTCTATGAAAGGAGAACAGGAGCAAAGGGCTTGGGCACCAGGAGAATTAAACTTCAGGCCAAGACCTGATTGCTTACGCATCTCCTTTGGGCCTCAGTTGCCTCCCCCTACTTACCTTAAAAACAAAAAAACTCACAGCCATCAAGTCGATTCTAAGACACAGCAATCCTGTAGGAGGACAGGATAGAACTGCCCCTGTGGGGTCTCTGAGACAATGACCCTTTAGGGGAGTAGAGAACATCATTTCCCGCCCCCCCCCCTTGGCATGGCTGGAGGTTTCAAACTGCTGACTTTGTGGTTAGCCGCCCAATTCGTAACCACTACACCACCAGGGTTCCTCTACTTACCTCCTAGGCACTTTAAACTAAAATAGACTATTCATTCAAGATGGAATTTGTTTTAAATTTTAAGAGCCTTGATGGATGTTGGAAGAGAAGGAGGAATGGACAGGAGACACAGGAGGAAGTAGAATGAGCACTAGCACATTAGTTGGATCACAATGGATGATTTACATTATAATGTGTAAGAAATGTTGAATGTAAAACTATGATCTGCCCTGTAAACCATCACGTAATGCAAAACTTAAGGTAGAGCATTCAAATAGAAAGTAAATGTTTAGAAAATAATGATGGGAACATACATACAAATATGTTTGATACAATTGATGTATGGAATGTTATAAGATCTGGAAGAGCCCCTGATAAAATGATTAAAGGATAAATTTTTAAAATAGCCCTATGCTATTTTAAGAACTATGTGTAAAAAGATATGGGTTCTATAGCAAAGTGTGGTAAAGAAATTAGATGGTGCCCAACTATCAGATAAAAAAGTGTCTGGGGTCTTAAAGGTTTGAAGTTAAGCTAGTGGCCATCTAGCAAGGAAGCAACAAAACCTACATGGAAGAAGTACACCAGTCTGTGTGATCATGAGGTGCCATGAGATCAGATATCAGAAGACCCAAAGCAAATAATCATAACAATGGGAACGAGGGGTGTTGGAGTGGAAACCCAAAGCCCATCTGTAGATAACTGGCCATCCTTTCACAGAAAGGTCTCAAGGAAGGGATGAATCAGCCAGGGCACAGTATTTTAGCACCTACAAAACACACACTATTTCTCTAGTTCTTTAATGCTTTTTCCCCCACCCGCACCCCCTAGCATGACCCCAGTTCTAATTTATAAATCTGGCTAGACCAGAACATGTACACTGGTACAGATAAGAGCTCAAGACACATGTAATCCAGGACAGATGAACTCCTCAGAAACAATAAGTAGCAATACCATAAGAGTAGGAGGAAGGTGGGGGAGAAAGGAGTAGCTAACTACAGCAATCAATGTATAACCCACCCCCACCCACAAGCGGGACAAGCAACAGACACATGGGTGAAGGGTGACAGTGAATGGTATAAGAAATGAAAATAATAACAATTTATAATTTATCAAGGGGTCATGTGGGTTGGAGGGGAGGGGAGAGAGGGAAGGGAAAAAGAGCTAATATCAAGGGATCCGCTTGAAATGAAGAAAATGTTTTGAAAGTGATGATGGCAACATGTGCACAAATATGCTTGATACAATTAATGTACAGATTATTATACGAGCTGCAAGAGCCACCAATAAAATTTATTTATATTTTTTAAAGTTAAATATATAGTTTTGAAAAAAAAAGGGAGCTGTATGTGTCAATCTGGGTGCAGGAAAGAAACAAATTTATAGACATGCATATCACTGTAGGAAAGAACTTTATATACAAGAGCAATTGAATATTGAGAAACCACCCCAACCCAGTCCAGATCAAGCCCATAAATCTGATATTAGCCCATGTGTCCAATATCAATCTATAAATTTCTTTTCAGACTCACGAAACACATGTAATGAAGCCAACTGCAGGAAGATCACAGGTCAGTGGGTGGGAAGTTTTGTGGATCCAGTGACAACTCAGCACTGGCAAAGGTCTCCATGTGGCTCCTTCAGTTCAGGACACTATCGTAGTTCCATGTGTCTTCTCAGCTGCAAGGTATCTCAGGGATGAGCCGAGAGAATGTGTCTCTTGCCTCCAAAGAGGAAGACAGGAGTTCACAGAATCTTCAGGAGAAAGCCAGGCCCACACAGAGGCCTCATTGGCTATGACCTGATTGACAGGCTAGTCTTCAACTCTTCACTCTGAATCCTCAAAATGACAGCAGGTTATGTAACTACCACCATGTATAAGAAGATATGAGTGCTACAGCAAAGTGTGGTTAAGAAATTAGATGGTACCTGGCTATTAGATAAAAGAGTGTCAGGGGTCTTAGAAGTCTGTTTCCAAACAAGCAGCCATCTAAGTGAGTAGTTACATGGAAAGAGCACCCCAACATCAGTGACCCAAAGATTGCAGATCATATAATCCAGAGCCCAAATTGTGAGGCTCTGGTTTGCAGAAGGGTTTGGTTGATGATGGAAGCCCAAAAGATACATTTGTGGGATCAATATAAGAAGTAAACCTCCTATGGTTTCCTTCTATCCATAATGGAGGGATGGGAATAAACTTGTCACAAAATAGAATGTTTTGGAGAGATGACTATAGGATATCAAAACCATCAGCCAGACTTCAATGGTTAAAATCTTGTTATTGAATCGCTCCCATACACATTTGACCTGATCTGGCTTTTAACTGTGCGTGCGTGTGTGTGTGTGTGTGTGTGTGTGTGTGTGTGTTGTTGCTGTTCTGTTTTCTCATATTGGGGTTTAGCTCTAATGTATTTTGTCCTTAGGGTAGCTGTAGTAGTCATGTACTTATGTTAATTTCATGATTGAGATGTAGGGGTGGAGTCTAGCCTATGAATCTGGAGATAGCCATTGAGTAGCAAATGAGGCCTCTGTGTGGTCATGGCTTTATCCTGAGACTTCTGGGAAATCTCGCAATATTTCCCTTGTGAAGATGAGAAGCTATATCCCCAGTTGTTGGGAGTTAGTCTCAGAGAAGATGAATCACGGACAAGAAAAGATGGCAGCGTCCGAGAAGGTGGAGGAGCCAGCGGAGAGACCACATGGCGTTGCCCTGATGGAGCCAGACCTCTGAAGCTGGGGCGGCCACATGGAGACCTCTGTCAGCGATGAGTTGCTTCTGTTGTTGATGGACCCTGAGCCCTGGAAATGAGGAGCCGTGTGGAGACCCCTGCCAGCGCCGGGATTCTGCACCCACTGACCTGTGACTTTGTGAGTTGGAAGGAGACTTTGTAGACTGAGTTTGGGTATATGGGTTAATATTGGACTTATGACTTTGAACTGGACTGGGTTGGGATGTTTTCTCAGTGTTCCATTCTTTTGTATATAAACCCTTTCCTTATATCCATATGCGTGTCTATGAAATTTGTTCCTCTAGCCTACCCGGACTAACACAGTAACCCTCTTGAAATTTGGTTACATTTTTTTCTGGATTTCAGTATATGCAACCCAAGATTGATGAACCTACAAAGACAGTAATTAGAATAAGGGTTCTGGGGGGTTGGGGGGGAACAGCAGGGAAAGAGGTGGGGAAAAGGGGGGATGGTATCAAGGAGTTCAAAAATAATATACAACACTGTCTGATGCAACTAAGGAATTATATGATATCTGGATTAGCTTTGAATGAAAAGGCTCTGGGGGAAAAACCAAAAAGTTATGTGTATGGAATCAAAGTTCCAATGGCACCTCAAAAGATGAGACAGGAACCTTAGAGAAGACATTCATGAGGATAGAAAAACCCAGAAAAGGAAAGTGAGAATGGATACACAACTTCAAGGATATAGTCAATTGTCACTCAATGGGAGATGCTGAGATGCTCAGGAGGTATAGATGAATGTTTTGCTGTGTATATTTCTGACTGCAAAATTAAATTAAAAACAGATAGATGAGAGATAGATAGATAGATATCAGGAAATTGAAAAACTCGACCAAAGTCATCCTATTAGGAAGAAATCTTGAATCCAAACGTAGATCATCCAGACCCATCCCCTTTTCTATTGTGTTTTGCTAAACAGAGCTTTTGCCTATCTTCATTTCAACAAGCACAGACTATCCCCAGATTTCACATCAGTACTATGAAAACTTGGAATATCAATGAACATATGGGAACTCTTTCATGTATTTAAGTCCATTCACACTACAATTCATCTCCTTTGTTTAAAGACTGTGTTGGTCACTGACTCACTGCTGTCGAATCGGTTCTCACTCCCAGCCCCCTGTTAGGATGGAGCAGCACAATCCTGGTGGGTTTCCAAGAACGCTATTCTCTACGGGAGTGCAAAGCCTCCTCCTTCTTCTGCAGAGCAACTGGTGTTTTTGAACTGCTGACCCTGGACACCAACAAATCCTTTTGTCATCCATTTAGTTGGAAATTAATCACATCGGTACAGTCCCTACACATTGCCTATTTAAAGCAAACAGATATTTATTGCAAGCGCCCTCTCTGCCAGTTTCTGTCCTGGATGCATTCCCAGTGCTTGGGACGCGCCAGCCAGGTGGGTACTCTTTAGCAGTGTCACAGGTGAGCATGACAGGAGCCGAAAAGGCACGTTTTCCAAATTCTTCACAATAGCAGCTATCTCTAGTTAGAGAGGATGCTTGGATCTCTTGGGATTGCTTTGAAAAGCTTTTGGGAAGGAGGCCCTGTGGGAAATGCCTGGAACTCCCTCAAATTGGCTCCATTTCAGACCCCCAAGACCAAGAAAGCATTCAAAGGAGAGCCCTGAAGGAACCATTTATATGGAGATCTTTTCGCGGGGCTGTTCAGGAGCTTGGATGCAGTCCACAGCTAACAGGGCTATTTCTGTTCCAACCAGAAGACGCCTATCTCTGGCTCTGAACCAGTTATAATGCTTAAATACACCCACTTTAAAAAAAAAAAAGGTGGAGGGAAGTAAGAGAGAAAATCTAGCAAAGAAAGAAACAAAGAGGGATGGGGGCGTGGGGGGTGTCTGTGGAGCCTGGTAATGTTTCTCTTCCAGCCGCATGTAACCAAGAAGCAGCAGAGCTAGAAGAAACGTCTCTCGTTGGACCCATCCAGATGTTTGGAGAAGTGGGATTCTGGCTCTCTAAGAAACGGTGACTCCATGGTAAAGGGCAGTGTCCTATCTGACCCATACGATAAGACTACCAGATACACTCAGCTGGCTTATAGGTCTATCTAAGAGAGCGCTTCAAAAGGTGCATAGGAACATCCCACTGTCTTTTTTTTTTTTTTCATTCTATTTTTTCATGAACTTTTTGGATGTCTCCTCGTATCAGAAGCCTGAGGGTGCTTCTGAGAGAACGGTTCCATCACGAATAAGATCACCACGCCCTTTCCCTCTCACACAGTCTCCCTCCTTGTCACCCAGTCAGCCCAGGGTAGCACGAACCCTTGATCCTTGAGCTGTGTAAAGGAAGGTCTTTGTGAGAATGCCATGAAAGGCGACCAAACCGAGCTCACGGCCATCGAGTGAATACGGAACAGAGTAGAACTGCACCTGTGGGTTTTCGGCACTGTGACTCTTTAGAGAAGTACAACGCTCCATCTTTCTCCAGTGGAGAGGCTGGTGGTTTCAAACTGCTGGCCTTGCAGTTAGCAGCCCAATATGTAACAACTATGCCAACAGCTACAGGAAATAAGCACAATAGACACCTCGGAGGTGTCTGGTGCTGAATACCTTTCCCCAGTTCACACTAAGGCTTGCCACGGTCAATGTGAGTTACCAGGGGCTTAAGGTAATAAATTCCATTCCAGACCGCCCCCATCCTCCAGTGTGTTCTTACTCACCACTGATGAGCGTCTTCTGACATCAACGCCTAGGAGAAGGTGGCCACTCAGCTAAGTCTTGGAGATAAGTACCTCATTAAACACTGTATTGAGAAGAGAATGGAGGAGAGAAGTTTCTAGGAAGAAGGACCTCACAAGGAAAAGTAAGAAAGCATGAAAATGCAGAGGAAGACAATTAGCTCCACCTCTGATTTATCTTGTAACAGTAAAAATGTCAGGATGCCTTTAGTCTGGTCATCAATAAAGGGCAGGTTGACCTAATGATTAACCAATTGATAACAAAGAGTCCTTAAGTGTTATCTCCTCATTAGAAGCCTTTGTCATGTTGACTAAGCTAAGTAGGATGTTGGAAACTATTTAAGCTTGTCTGAAAGCAGGGTTCCGCTGGATTTTCACACAGAGCAGCTGAAGGTCTGGTCTACAGGAAGGATGGGGCTCTCAGGACTGAAGGCAGAATGCAGCAAACCGGCTATAGAGTCTTGCCTTGTATGGGAACCTCGCATTCTCTGGGTGATGTAAATGATGAACAAACTTAGCCATAACTAAAGGCTTGGAAGTTCAAGTCCATTCAGAAGTGCCTGAGGGGAAAGGCCGGGTCATGTGCTTCTGGGAAGCTCAAGTCCTTGAAAGCCCTGGGGAGCACAGCTCTAACACACACACATACAGTCTCCCAGATTCACCCAAGGTTGACTTGATGGCATCTGGCAAATACTTTCTCATCTTGCTTGAAGGGGAGACCTGTCCTCACTCTTTTTCTCCCCTGCTTTTTTATTTTATCTTATTTTTTTTAAGTTTGTCAATGGTTCTGGCATTCTCCAAAGGTGCATGCATGAATCATCCTGCTTCCTCTCTTGGGTCACAGAACTTTTTAATCCATCATCAGTTGATATCCAAGGAGTCTTGGTCATGCTCTGGGTAAGACACGGAGCTGATTAATCACTCCTTGGGAGAAAGAAGAGACCTTGTACTCCCATAAAGATGTGCAGTCACAGAAAGTTTGTCCAGAGCGGCTATGAATCAGAATCAACACAGTGGATTTGGTTTTCTTGGTTGGGCTAGTTTCCTACTGAGCACATTACCACCAACATCCTCCTCTAGGAGCAAGGTCAATAGACAAGTGTTTCTCAAGTTCTGTGTGACTGACCCAGCAGAGCACCTTATTCAAAGGCAGATTCGGATGTGTGTAGTTCGGGGCTGGACACCCCCGTTCTGTGTTTCTGTTGTTCTCTCAGGTGATGCCGACCACAGCAGTGATGCAGGTTCACAGACCACATCTTGTGTCGGGGGACAGTCGATTAGGATGTCAATTGCTCCCCATTTGTTCATTACAACACACTCCCCTTTGCAAGAGTCACAGCACTGGAAGATCTGCGTCATGATGAGGTTTGAGCCATGCCCTCTTTTCAGGAACAAAGTCTCTTGCAGTGAAATAGCAACTTCGTGATTAGCGAACTCTGCCCTGGCTATCTTCTCATGTCTGTCCCACCCACCCTGTGAGGTGGTACAAGGAGGCTCCTGGAGCAGAGGGAAGATGGAGTTATCTCACAGCAGGGAAGCGCCTTACTTTGTGAATTCATCCCCTACCTAGCCAAACTCAACTCACTGCCATCAAGTGGATTCGAACTCACAGCGACCCAGTAGAACAGAGTGGAGCTGCCCCTGTGGGTTTCCAAAACTAAATCTTTGCAGGAAGAAAAAGCCTCGTCTTTCTCCTATGGAGCCGCTGGTGCTTTCAAACTGCTTATCTTTTGGTCAACAGTCCAACCTACAGCTCCCTAGTATGCAGTCAGCAGCACTAGGTCCCTGAGTCTGCTTTCCTATACTGGTTTATTTATAAATCTCTTAAATGTATTACTTATATTCTTCATCTCGACATTCCCCCCATCTCCCAGCCCAGTGCCTGGATGTGCTAGAAATATCTACTATATTCTGGAAATATATGTTGAATAGAATTAGATTTAATCCAACTGAATGCTGTTTTATAATACTTTTCATTTCAATTGCTTATTGCCTCCTGGAGTAACTTGGAAAAGAGACACAGCATTTCATACTCTAAATAAGCTTAGCACAACGCTATGCCTTGTGAGTTGCTGTAGAGAAAATGTTATAAATGGAAGTATAGTTAAACACAGGGCAGCTAAGGTACGGTACTTATTTGTTTCTCTTTTATACTTTCTTGTAGGCAAAAGATTCCGTCTGTGTATAGGCTATTTCATGTTTTAAAATGCATTCTTAGCAATAATAAAGATAAAAAATCATAAATCTACTCTCTTTTTTTAAGCAGAGGGGCAGTTGTGGCATGGTGGGTTACATACATGTTGGACTGCTAATGGTAAAGTCAACAGTTCAATACCAACAGTGCACCAAGGGAGGCTTTCTTCTCTTGTACAGATTGACACATGCTTTGGACATGTTGTCAAGAGAGACCAGAACGTTGTGCTCGGTGAACTAGAAAGACAGCAGAAAAGGGTGACCCTCAGTCAGATGGACTAACAGGAGAACCTGACGACAATTGTCAGGATGGGACAGGACCAGACAGGTTTGATTCTCTCAAACACAAGGTTGGTATGAATCAGAACAAATTCCAATTTAGAGAACAACAACAAAAGGCCAACAGTCTCCAACAATCCAACAATCCATGGGGGCAAGCTACTCTGGTCAATAGGGCCTGTGTGAGTCAGAATTGATTCAATAGAAGGAAGTATTTTATTTGTTGGACACTGCATTGGGTAGACATTGTCTTAACAGCCTAGAGAGTATGGGTTCCTATCTTTAAACTCTGTCAAATCAATTCTGACCCGGGTATGAAGAAAAATGACACAATCTTAAGGACCTGGCCTACACCCCATATTTGGAGATAGCGTTGTCATCGCTTCTCCGATGTCAGCTCTTGGTTCTTGCCACACTGTCTTCCAAAAAAAGATGCAAAGTTAGTTAGAAATGAGATTATATTCATAGGAACACTTGGAAATCATCAGCGACACACGCACTTACTGCCATCGGGTCTGTGCTCTTGCAGAGTGAACCCCTGTGGGCTTCAGAGGCTGTAACTACATGCACAAGTAGAAAGGCCAGTGTCTCTCCCCCTGGCCTGCTGGTGGATTAGAACTGTCAACCACCTGGGTCACAGCCCGACATGGACCTACTACACCCGCAGGGCTCCTCATCTACAATACAAGGGGGCTTCCGCAAGCTCATGGAAAAATGAAATGGAAAGATCATGGAAGTTGCTCCACCAACTCTTTGAAGACCCCTGGTGGATAACCTGTTTCCTAAGATGAAGGCCATTTTTTATCCTCCTCTCCACACTGGGCAAGCTTAGACTCCACCCTCTAGGTTGATGGCAGTGACCGTTCGGTGGCAGGAGTCTTACCTAGCAGGTGAGAGGACTGAGTCTGACTTCCAGCTAATGCAGCTCCTGGACAGTCCGCACCTGTCTGTCAGTGGAGATGGTTGTAGGAGATAAGAGGGGCCCCAAATCTCACAGGTCATGTGTAGAGAACATTTATTTATTAAGTCTTAAAGAGAACCAGGACTCACCATACTCAGAATTCAAGGTCTAACTGGAATGGTGCTGAGCGGCTTCCAGACTCAGAGGAAAAACTGGATCCTCTCCTTCAGAAAAGCAGCCGATCAGAACCTTATGCGTCACACCAAGCAAGGACAGATTCCTTTGCTTGTGGGTCATCAGAGCATCTTGAATCCCAGGGCTGCCTCCACAGCAGTCAACAACAAAACAGGAGCAGGATATGAGTGAGCAAGCAAAAGACCAGAGAAAAACTATCATTTTTCAAATCCATTGCCATACGGTAGATTCCATTTCATAGCAAGCAAGGCCAACAAGAATGGTTGGCTGCACAGGCAGTTTGAGACGATCAAGCTTTAAGGAATCAGCCTCATCTTGCTCCTCCAGAGTGGCTCATAGGTTTGAACTGTCAACCTTTTGGTTAGCAGCCTGCTGCTCAATGCACTGTAATACCAGTGCTCTTTTTACCATAGACGAAACAAAAACCCACTGCTATCCAGCCAATGTCCACTCATGGCAGCCCTACAGTGCAGATAGAACTGCTTCTTTGGCATTTTACAGGAGTTGAAAGCTTCCTCTTTCTTCCAGGGAGGACTCGGTCTCAAACTGCTCACCTTCTGGTAATCCATGATGCTACCCGAGCTCCTGCCTTTACCAAAGACCACCCAAATTCCACAGCCAAAGAAAGGATTTCACTTGGAGCTGCCGTTCCCTGTGACTGCCTGCTTCTTCGTGTCCGCGTCTATTTCACTCTAGCACGTCTTTCTGGTTTTGATTAGGCCAGATCCCTGGCTATGGGCCAGAGACCATGCAAGATTTGTAGTGAGTAAAAAAGGCAGGGAGAGAGACCTGCAGAGGAAGTGACTGAAGTTCTGGTGGCTGTTATAAGGTGCCATGGAGCTAGTTCTGGGACTCAGCAGCCCCCAGCACCAGGGAAAGAAACACTGCCTGGCCCAGTACCAGCCGCCCAAGTCTTCTTCTGTCTGAGCCCATTGCTGTAGCCGCCGGGTCATTCATCTTGTCCATGGCCTTCCTCTTATTTGTTGCCCAGCATGATGTCCTTTCTCAGGGCCTAGTCACTCCTGATAACACGCCTATAGTGCGTGAGACAAAGTGTCGTCATCCTTGCTTCTAGGGAGCTTTCTGGCTGCACTTCTTCCAAGACAGATCGGTTCGCTCTCTGCGGGAGTGCATGGGACGTTCAGTATTCAGGGCAAGAACTGTAGCTCCAAGACATAGGCTTTTCTTCAGTCTTCCTTCATCCAGGTCCAACTTTTCCATGTATATGGGGTGACTGAAAATATTGTGGCTAGGGTCAGGTGCACTTTAGTCCTCAGAGCAGCATCCTTGTTTTCAACATTAAAGAGATTTACTCGACAAAATACGTCTTTCGGTCTCTGGACTTCTGCTTCCACGGGCGTGGGCTGTAGATGTAAGCGAGGTAAAACCCCCGCGCAAGCAAGATTTTGTCACCTGCATAGCACTGGCTATTAATAAGTCTTCCTCCAATCCTGACACTGTATTTTTCATCATAGAATGTATGTTATGGTCCATGCACAGTTGAATGCCTTTGCATAGTAAACAAACACAAGTAAGTAAAACACAAGTAAACATCTTTCTGGTATTCCCAGCTTTCATTCGAGATCAATCTGACGTCAGCAATAATATGCCTTTGTTCCAGGTCCTCTTTGGGATCAAACCTTCCTGCCAATGTCCAGCTTGCAACTGTTGCTGGATAATCTTCATCAAAATTTTACTTGCATGTGATATCAATGATATTGTCCTGTAATTACATATGAAAACATTAACATTTCAGGGTTAATTTCATGAAAAATCAGCCCATAAATACCCTAGAGGTTCATGCGCTCAATTTACATGGCTATTGAATAAATTAAATACAGCATCTAACGCTACTCCCCAGGGGCGAAATTATAAAAAACCTCTTAGCCATCAGTAATCCTTTGGAAGAGACGTGTTGCTGGGCCTATAGGTCCAGTGTCAAGGTCAACTGGGATGCTACAGCCTGCAAAGATCATGCTATATACCTCACTTTGGTGAGGAGTGACCCGGATCGTCAAAGGTACAGGTGAGGTACAGCTCTCTCTCCCCATCCTGAGCAAAGAACAACGAAGAAATAAAAAGGATAATGTAATGACAGGACATGCAAACCCCAGCTTCCACACCCCTGAAGCCCGAAGAACTAGATGGTGCCCAACTATCACCTGCTGATCAGTCTGCAGGAAATCCTAATCAAAAGTCCTGAATACAGTGGGGGGAAATATGAAGCAAAACATACAATTATAAAAAGATCAGGCTTCTGGCCTAGCAGAGCCTGGAAGAATGAATCCTTAAGACTATGGCCTTTTGTCACTCTTCATGCAGGGAATTGAACTAAGCCTGGGGCTCAGCTTTCAGCCACACGGTCACCTGGCCTGTAATCCCAAGGAACTCTATATTCCTGACAACACTCAGTCAGGGAAGATCAAAAGGGCAGCTCAGAAGCAGTCGACAAGAAGACCATGTGGAAATGGACACCACAGGGAGGAAGTGTGCACAGGGCTGTTATACCACCAGGACTTTTACCATCCTCAAGAACCAAAATGTGTGTGAATTACTGAAAGATAACCAACTTGCTCTGTAGACTTTCACTCCAATCACACACACAAAAAAAAAAACAGTTCAGAAGAATAAAGTAAGTTTTTCCCTGACTTAGTAAGTGGGGAAAAGGGAAAGGGGGTAGGGGGATTACACAAAAATGATGCTCAGGTCTGGGGTGAATCATCCATAATTCCTTTCCTCAGTGAGTGACTTCCCCGAAGTTCTTGGCATAGTTTCAGACATGAAAAGCAGGATAAAGAGCCCAAAGAAGATTTTTCAGTTTGGCAGCTCATTCGTGTTGAGTTCATATCGGCCTCTGATATGAAAACAGATGAGTAGCAATGTTGTCTTGTCTTGGGAATGGAGACTATGAGAAACCAAGGCAAGGGCTCCCTGTGACCGTCCCTCCTTAGCTCATGCTAATCCCTGCTGCCCTGGAGCAGGCACTATCTCCTGACCAACACACAAGCTACAGAGTGACCACTCTCCTTGGTGGGAGGCCTTGTCCAAGCAGATGCTCAGCCAGGTGGAGCTGAGTCACCAGCCATCTGATTAGCCATTGCATGTAAGCCATTTGTGTCACCCAAGAACTGGCCTTGTCCTCTCTGGGGGACGTAGTGAAGGAAACAAAAGTGCTCCTCCTTGGACCCCTTTGTCTTTAGCACCTGATACAGGGCTTTGTGTACCAGGAGTGTATGTATGCCTTGGTTCCTTCAAAGGAGGATGGGTAAGGGGATCAGAGAAGCTGCCTCTTGCTCATAAGTGAAGGCTTGGGCTAGAAGTGGAGCTACATGTGTGCATGAGCAGAGAGGCAGGGGCAGGAAATAGCTTAGCCTCAAGCTTCTAGAATCTGTTGATTCACTGGTGTGAGGAACAGGGGACAAGGAGAGAAGCAGTGATAGAATTCGAGGGCCTTGAACCCTTCCAGGTCACATGTCTTTCTTTAGGTGACAATGTTGAGTGGTTGAATGCTTTTAAGAAAGAGACCGAATCCATAGTGACCCCCAAACAAAGCTGCTGTAGAAACAGGTTTCTGGCCCCAGTGGGGAAAGTGGGATGGAGTCTTGACAGGAAGTGTGGGGAGTGGAGACAGACTACAGGCATGCCAGCTAGCATGAGTGAGGAACCTGGAGAAGTGAGGTGCACAGATGGAGAGGGGCGAGGGCTTTACTAGCAGGAGAACAAGTACACCAGGTAGTGGGGGGCCTGCCTGACCAACTGGGGGAGCCAACAACAAAACCAACCTCACTGCCATCGAGCCATTCCAACTCATGACAAGTCCAAAGGGCAGGGTACAACTGCCCCTGTGAGTGTCCAAGACTGTGACGGTACGGACGGAGAAAGTCTCACCTGGTTTTGAACTGCAGTCCTTGCAGGTCCCAGCTCACTCTGTAACCACCACGCCCCCCAGGGCTCCTCCTGGGCTCGCAAGGAAGGAAGGGGGAAGTGGGGGGTGGGGAACCAAGGCTGACTCCAGATTTCTCCTGGAGTGGCAGCCCAGACGAAGCTGATTCTAAACTCCCATTTAGGACCCCTGAGGACTCGCCGCCCTCGAACGCCCTTCTATATCCCTTTCATTCTGTTTGGACAAGAGTTCAATAACTCTTTTCTTTTTCTTAACCTTACTGGTCATTCACTGAAGCTGGTGGGGGCGGGGAATGAAAGGAGGCCTGCCTGAGGGTGAGGGGTATTCGGTAAACACTGAGGGAAAGCCCTGGGCTGGTTGTCACAGAGCAAGGGTCTGGTTCCAGCCAACCCCGTGCACCAACACCTGCCCTATTTCTGGAAGGACAGCTCTCTGGCCCTCACCCCAGGGGCTGCTTTCAAAGCCAGTGAGATGGAGAAACACAAAGGGCAAATGACTGGCATTACCCAGTGCCTGTTTTGGGGGGTTCAAGATCTTCCTTCAAGGACAGTTCTTCCTGTAGAACCTTTAGTTTGTGTTCATTCATTACAGAGATTTGGGGGTTGGGGGGATTGGGAAGGAGGGTTGCCTTACTTTTTAAAGTTCCAAAACAGTTGCAGTTGGTCTTTAATATTTCAGAACGATGGCAGTGCCTTTTCTTGCCCTAACCCTCCTCCCCGATCCTGTCCTACCCCGGCCTGGCTTCCTGTGCTCCTGGGATTCTGGGCCACCCCTGCAGCCGCCTATGACAAGGAGAAGAGGGAGCAGATGCCACGCTGGTGGGTGTCAATCTCCACAGAGACTGTCTTCTTCTTCCTGGGGGCTCCTTCGAATTCTTGAAGCCCCTGGCTCCCTTCCCAAGCCCCCCAGTTTCACAAAGAAAGAATCCGCTTCCTGCACAACCCCCAACCCACCCCAAGTCTGTCTGTCTGTCTCTCTTAGCTCTGTCTCTCTCCCAGCTCTGTCTGTCTCTCTCCTAGCTGTCCCCTGTTCTCTCTCTCTCTCTCTCTCTCTCTCTCTCTCTCTCTCTCTCTCTCTGTGTGTGTGTGTGTGTGTGTGTGTGTGTGTGTGTGTGTGTGTCTGTTTCTCTCTGTCTCTCTTCAAATTTCAAAGCAGCTCCTTGAATGACTGACTATTCAGGGCAGGCAGAATGAGGCCTCTCTGGGCTAGGCTGCAGTCAAAGCCGCATGCACTTCTAAAGGGAAGAGGCTGCGGGCGGGTCTAGCCCAGCTCAGGCGGCGTTGGCGGCGGCGGCCGGTGGCGGCGGGCGGCCCTGAGCTGGACCAGCCATCTGTATGCAAATCTCTGCAGCCCCGCGATGGCCGGCCCGGCGGCTGTGCGCTCCGCAATTATCAGTGCACATCGGGCCTTTGTGCCCGCGGCCCGGCTTTGTGGGTGCCCAGGCTGCCCCGGCACCTGCACCGCGGAGGTGGCAGATGGCAGGGTTTGGCAGCCTTGTGCAAGCCTGCCTGAACGTGGCCGAGCCGCAAATGGACATCTTGTCTTTCTTCCTGGGGGAGGGAGTGGGGGGGGGGGTGAGGGTGCTGCAGAATGGGGATTAGCGTTGGATTACCATCCGGTTGTGCCGGCAGCAAATATTTATTGAGAGCCTACTACGTGTCCCAATTAGCAGCCAAAGGGGTGGGGGAGCCCCAGAAAGGAAGGAAATGATGCTGCTGTCTTGAGAGAAGAACAGGAAAAATTCCGGGAAGGGGCTATTTACATTCAAAGTTGCTACCTAACAACTGGCAAGACCTGTCTCTCTTTCACTGAGCAAGGCTGGGGGCTTGGGGGGCTTCAAGGGTTCCCACTGAAAAGCACCTCTGCTTGGGCTACCAGCCGCACCACTACCCCAGACCCCCAAACCCAGTTTGCACATGCCTAAAGGGTGAGGAGGGTGGGGGCCACAGTCAATGTGTTTCCTGTCCAAAGTGTGTGCTTTCGTGGAGGGAGCGGGGGCCTGCCAAGGGCTGCAGATGAAGACAGAAAAGTTCTGCGGCTTTGTCAGTCTGCTCGCCGTCATGCCAGGAGGTGGTCACCGTTCTGCTGAGCAAAGTGTTTTGTCCAGTCCTTTTCTTCAGAGTCTGAGGGGGCTTGACACCTTTTCGAATGAGCACTGGAGGGTGGGGGGCGGCTTGCCCACAGCAAAGACACTCAATTGTTGACCGAAAGGTACCTTGGAAGAGAGGCTGGGGCCTGGATGGTCCAATCCACCCTGGGAACCCTTGTGAAGCCGAGTTGTCCGCTGACACCATGAGTCAGTGCACCAACGACTCCACAGTCCATGACATCTGACAGGGCTCTGTCAGCCAAGACCCTCTCCATGTCACAGAGGAAGAAAGGGGTGCCAAGAGGTGACGTGGAGACTGATCAAGCAGGGAGTGGGAGGAGAAGCCAGATGAAAGCCTGCCTCCAGGTCCCCTGCGCGCAGCTTGTTTGGAGAGAGGAACAGATCTTTCCTTCAGAGTGAGGTCCCAACCAAAGTCCCTATAGAGCGGCCGCTTAGTGTGTCTTCGACTCTAACTCTTTACGGGAGCAAAAAGCCTCATCTTTCTCCTGCCCAGCGACTGACTGGTGGTTTCCAACTGCTGACCTTGCAGTCAGGAGCACAACTCATCACCGTGAGGGTTCCGTCCTCAATTCTAGGTAGTCACCGCTTCACACGGTCATTTTAATGCCAGAATAGTCTGAGAGAGCATTCTGACAGGGGCTGAAAAATCCTTTTGGGTCCTGTCCTCCACCTCCTCTAATCTTTGACCTTCTAGGCATCTCTTACTCGAGTGCAACCCGAGCCCGGTCCTTACCTCATCCCTCTCTCTTTCCTCCGCTCTCCAGCACCTGGCTAACTGCATGTGCCTTGAGCTTCCACCTGTTGAAGACAAGTGCGGCTGAGCCACACCTGCAAGACCTCTCTTCTGATTTACAGAATGAGTGTGTGAAAATATAAATGAGAACCCGCTGGGGAGACTGCTACAGGTGCCTAGATTCCCCCTCCCCAGAAGAACAATGAGCCGTGTTCCCTGCTGGTTAATGAGAACAGGAAATCAAGGTGAACCCCAGCATCGGAGAGACGAAGCTGACTGGAAATCCCTGCAATCAGAGTCAGGGATTCCTAAGGCGCATGATGGGAGTTACATTAGCAACGACGTGGGGAAAGGATTTAGGCAATGCGCAGGAGGTTACCTAGTACATCTATTTCTTTCTTTTAAAAAAAAATAGTTTCCTTAGGAGCTCATATAGCTCATATCACAATCCATATGTCTATCTATTGTGTCAAGCACATTTGTACATTTGTTGCCATCATCATTTTCAAAACATTTGCTTTCTACTTGAGCCGTTGGTAAAAAGTTCCTCATTTTCCCCTCCCTCCTCCATCCTCCCTCCCTCATGAACCCTTGATCATTAATAAACTATTATGTTTTCAGGGAGACATTGGTCAGTGTCCCCCTTTACCTACTTTTCTGTTGTCTGACCCCCTGGGAGGGTATTATATGTAGATCATTGTGATTGGTTCCCCCTTCCAACCCCTACCTTTCCCTTACCCTCCTGGTATCGCTATTCTTGTTATTGGCCCTGAGGGGTTTATCTGTCCTGGATTCCCTGTGTTTCCAGCTCTTTTCTGTACCTGGTCCATCTATTTCTTCATAGTAACACAGACCATTTGCACAATGGAATGATGCAGACTGAAAAGTTCTAGTCTGGTGATGGGGGTTGCTACTGGAGCCTGTCAGGAAGGAGTGGCAGGTGTTCTGAACACAAGACTAAACCTGGGAATGGGGTCCCTGCCACACCCACACTACCAACTGGACACAGCTCCCTGCCCCGTGGGCCATGGGTCAGCCGCTATAGGTATTGTTCTGGGCTCTGGAAAGTACTCAATCGTCTGCAAAACTGCTGTCCTGTGTACCTCCTAATGGAAGAAGGGTTTAGGGCACGTTTGGTGTTCAGTCCGGTTGAACACATTTGTGGTCTGCAGGAAGGCATCTTAAATGGGTTTGTAATGCATGCAAAGGTGAAAGAAAATGCAGTGGTGCTTAAGAAACAGTGTGTTGCCCGTTTCAATAACACATAAAGTTCACAACTCATGCCTGGGTGTGGATTTCAGCTCCCAGAGGGCCCTGAGGGGCAATTTCAAACCGTTGACTTTGCCAATAGCAGCCCATTGGAATCCACTATACCCCCAGGGACCCTTGTAACACGGAAAGCTGGTCACTGAAAAAATATATATATAGTGTTCTAATCTATCTTAGCTCACTCCAGTGATAGTGACTTGGAATGGAGAAAGGGCAAAAGGCAAGAAGTGTTGGCAAGACAACGGGAGGAATTCCTGTCGCAGGGAGTTACTGCAATTCGGAGAGAAATGCATGTGAAAGTGCCTGGTGAGGTACTGGTGCCCAGCAGAAACTTAATCCGTAAGGACCAGTGAATGGAGGGAAGAGTGGAAGGATAGTTGGACCTTTGACTGGATGGTAGATGAGTGAGTGGAGGGAGGAAGGGAAGAAGGGAAGGCCAGATGGATAGGTGTCGAGTTCATGCTTCCAGATGTTGTACAAATCTGTACAAGGAGCCTCACACCTTCACATGTGACCTCTTTTGTTTCTCTTCCCCCCCACTCCCCCCACCCCCAGCAAGAGGATTCCCTCCTCTCTTATGCCCTGCACATCTCGGCCGTTATATTTTCACTCAACTCTGTCTAGCTTCACCCCACCTCCAACAGTGTTTCCTTTTAGCAGCACACCTCTGTCCTCAAAAGCAGGCTATTTACTTGCAAAAATTGGGGGATTTTAGAAGGGGCATATAGACTACCACATACAGGATTTTCAGGATAATGTTATTATCAGTAACCTGGTGCATGTGGCCCTAGCGTCTCAGAAACTCCGCTCCTTGACCTGAAAGTGGATGGCGATGTGAGTCGCAATCGACCCTGGGGCAGTGAGTCTTGAGTGGCATTGCAGCTGAAGAAAGAAGGCACACAAGCGAGCTGCATTTCCTCTGGGGGCGAGACAGGAGAGGATGGGAAAGGGGACCGTGAGGAGAGTGCGATCCACTGCCCAGCACAGGGGCCTTGAAAGACACGCCGCTCCTCTCCACCTTCCCCCCAACGTGATGGACAGAGACCTCACTGACCTGGCTCAACACCCACGTTCTGTTGTCGTTTTTGCCCATATCCTGCAGGATGGCAACATCCTGGAAGCGAGCTCATCCAGTGGAAGCCTCTCCTCTCCAGTTGTCATCAAGTTATTTTCAAATCCTCAGTCTAAGACAAACTGTGCTCCAGAAGGTTTTCAATGACTGGTTGGCTGGCTGACTAGCTGGTTGGCTGGTTGGTGGGTTGGTGGGGGGGCAGGGAGGGGGGCTGGCTGGCAGGTGGGTGGGTTGGCTGGTTGGTGGGTGAGTGGGCTGGCTGGTTGGTTGGTTGATTGGTTGGTTAGCTGGTTGGTTGGTGGGTGGGTGGGTTGGTGGGTTGGTTGGTTTGCAAGTAGATGGGCAAGCCTTTATTCTGAGGTGCCTTTAATAAATCCAAACCTCCAACCTACTGATTAGCACTCAAACACAGGGACTGCTTATGAAGCCCCTGGTCCCTTTGACGCTGCAGAGGGCTCCAACATCCTGAATGAGTTGCCATTCTCCCAGTGATGTCACTGGAGTCTATGTGTCTGTAGAATACATTTTCCTTTGAGATTAGGGTCTCCTTACTTATTCCGAGTTCCATCTGGATCAGGGCATTTTAGAATGGGACACAAGGGAGCATCGTAATGAGCATAAGAGAATTCTCTCTAGAATAACCCCTTGGTTTATTTTGTGGAGACTTCTTGGTTTGGGGTTTGGGTTTTAAACAATGTCTTCTTCTGGAAAGGTCCTAGGACTCAGTCTTCAACTAGGTGAGATGATCAGATCCATGAATATCACCCTCCACCCCTACCTTCAGCCCCACCCCCTTTCCTGACGTCTAGTCTCCTGGATACTGGAGAGTAATGGGGAGGTTCCAAGTGCCCACGCCCCTGGCTCCTTTAGTGGAGAATTCTAAATATTAAGAAAATCTTCCTCGGGCTCGGACCCTGGCACATGCATTATACTTCACCCGTACTTCCTGCCTCTCACACTCACCTTCCCAAGACTTCTATTGACCCCAGGGAGCTTCCCATCTTCTGAATTTCCAGACACGAAACTTATTTAAGTTATTGAGATAGCTCCACCTGCCATCTTGATCTCGAAACTGCCTTTCCATGGGTAAGCGTATCTCCTTCTCTCCTCTAAATGTTGAGCGAGGGAAGGACCTGTAGTTCATTCAGCTCTTTCCCTCTCCGCCCTCGCAGAATGCCTGGCATACAGGAGCTGCTCACTTACTCTTTAAGCAAGCCCAGACTGAAAGTTCTACTTGGTGTTACACCCTGGGGAGACAAGGGCGAATGAAGCTCTATCAATTTCTTTAAAAAAATGTTTGCCGACAGGGCGTTTTCTAACATGAAAAGCAGATGGGGATGGTGGGAAACGGGCAAGAGGGCATCCCATTCAGATACTTGCAGTTGCTTCGCCTGGTGACGCAGAGAGGTGCGTGTGCCTGCCACCTTGGCTGAGTGGCCTGGAACTCCAGCGGGCTTCCAGCCCCCATGAGATGACAGGTGGTTTGTTGGCAGATGCCCAGCAGGAAAGAGAGGCCGGTGTTGACACTGTGTGAACTACAGCCCCATTTGTCCTTCACAGTCAACCTCAGTCTCTGTCCTTAAGGGACTCTGATGTTGTGTGTCAGGAGAGAACCTAGGACCGCCCTCACAGAGATCAAGGGACTTTGGGCTTAAATCCATAGGCAAATCACTTAAACTTCCTCAAGCCTCAGTTTCCTGATGGTAACCGGAGAAGGATATGGCTGCCCACAAAGGATTGGTGTGGGGATCTGAAAAGTTAATGCGTGGCTATTAAGAATTCATCATTCGTGCTCAAAAACAGAAGCCATGAGCCGCCTTGGCTGCACCTAGGATCAAGGAAACGCGTGAAATGATTGAAAAGACAGCTGGGTTTGCCATGAAGCGGGCGCCGTCTGCGGTAGTTATGACCCCAGGGGCATGCTAAAGGCCCAGGCTGGAGGCTGGAAGATTGTGCCGGGCACCACTAGAAAACCCTGCGGACTCCCCGCTGAATTTGCTGTCCAGGAAGCACTGGTCCAGCCATGTGATATCACGTCCCCGTGGCTCATCCAGCCAACTCTCCTTCCAAAGTCAAGCCGCCGCCTTTGTGTGGCCCTGAGATTTCCTTCCAAGGGCAAACAGCAGCTGCGTTGAGAGGCGCCGTGCAGCCTCCAGGCTCAGGGAATCTAAGAACAAGGAGCTCCGGGCTTCTTTGAAATCTGGCATCTCCCTGCTTCCCACCGTGGGCCAGGCGGCGCTCCTCAGAGCTTCTAGCCCATCCCTCATCATTTTTCCTTTTCTTCTGAGCGTGTCGAGGGGGCAGTATGACAGAGCAAACACTTCAGAGGCAGGAGCCACAGGTCACATCTCGCCAGAGAGAGAAAGAAGAGCCACATTGTGCGATGTGATTCCTGGCCAGATGTCATTTTTCTTGAAAAACACAAAACAGCATGAGATGTGTGCTCTGTGGTGTGTGTGTGTGTGTGTGTGTGTGTGTAAGAGAAGGAGACCGGGACTCCAAGGATTCAGAGGGTTTAGATCTGCTGGGAACCAGCATCAATGCCTTGGATCAATCGGTGAATCTTCCTGGGCCACGTGGACATGAACGTATCTAGTCAATGTGAATCTCGATATGTGTGTCCTTCATCATCTGTCCGCTCGTTCGAGCTGAAACCCCGTGGCTTTCTAGTCTGGTGGTGCCAGCTATGAATGCTTCTCAGAAGTTCTTCGAAGAGTTTATCATGCCAACATGTGTTGCAGTGGTTGCTTGGGAACCTAAACTGCCGTGTCAACAAACCTTTATTGAAACTACAATTAATTTTTCTATAAGTTTATCCTATCTGTCACATAGGAAGGGTTGGTTTCCGGGGGGTGGGGGGCAGAGAGAAAGCAAGCCAAACAACAACGCTGAGAGGAAAGGCCAGAAAATGGGAAGGAGAAGGAGGAAGGAGCCAGAGAATGTGAGCACAAAGCAGACACCAGTCGTGGATTCAGACGGTTCACCTGGGCACCCGCCTTTCAGCCCCACCGCCATCCGGAAAGCAGGGAGACGTGATTTTTAAAGCTAGATGAATCAGCGATCTGCAGCCGAGATTCAATCCTCAGTCTGGCTGGATCCAGAGAGTGGGACTTCTCTGGATGGCCCTCCTGCAGGAATCAGCATGGTCTTACAGGTAGGAATGACACTTCCGGGGAGGGAAGAGACCCTTGCAACCCCCTGCACTCAGGATACACCTCCAAGCTCATAAGGAGAACTGAGGCACACCCCACTAAAGCACCAATTCCCATAGCTGGTGGGCGCTGCTCACCTAAAACTAAAGTTACTGGACAATATTCTTGAAAAAGTCAGGCTGAAGCAACTGTCATACTCTTTGTTTTTTGATTAATCAGGCTTATTAGGGATGTAGCAGGCTACACCTTGAGGTCAGAATCAACTTGGAAGTAAAAGGCTACCATGCAGGAACAGAATCACGAAGCACCTGGTCTTTTCGTTGAGGAGACACCCCCAAAGTGAAGAGTCGACCCCTGGTTTTACACTGTAGGATGACACGCTCAGTTCTTTCTCAGTCAGTGGTTGTCAACCTTCCTAATGCTGCCACACTTCAATACAGTTCCTCATGTTGTGGTGACCTCCCCCCAACCATAAAATTATTTCTGTTGCTTCTTTCTAACTGTCATTTTGCTACTGGTATGAATCAGGCAACCTCTGTGAAAGAGTCATTTGATCCTCAAAGGGGTGGCGACCCACAAGTTGAGAACCACCGCTCTAAGCCACACTCCCCATCCACCATCATGCCTGCTGATGGGACAGGCCTTCCTCTGGGCCCTTTCAGAACACAGGGCCTCTGGCTCATGTGCATGGCTGTGTTCTCCCTTGGGCCATTAGCCTTCATCAGTGTCACAACTTTCAGCCATACAAGAGCTCACTCAGCTCCCCCCGAGTCTTCTGTCTGAAGGTGTGCAGCTGCCTCCTTGGCACTGGCATTCTGTTTCTTCTCTCTTCTCTCCTTGCCTTATTTTATTCTATCTTTAAAAATGGTTTTCTCCTTGCCTCTGGACTTAGCCTCTTAGATAGCAAATGACTGGATCCTACTGAGTAGGTGTTTAGCCACTGTTTCCTCCCACATCTCCATACAACTCAGTTGGGTGATGGCTTGACTTCCAGAAGAAATGAGTTGACCACCAGTCAAAAGAGAAATATTGAGGGAGGAAAAAAAAATTTAATGCACTGCCATCAAGTTGGTTCTGATTCAGAGTGACTCTATAGTAAGGTGATTAGACGTGCCGCTTTTTAACAATTTAACAATGTCCTGCAATGTTTTAAAATTAAAATAAAAATATTACAATACTATTTTTGCATTCTATGAACATTTTTGTTGCTTCATATAGACCAAAATTTTAATCAATAACCCCTCCTTGCGCCCCCAGTCAATGGTGTCCTGCTTAAAATCTGGTCACTCTGCCCTATAGGACAGTCAAACTGCCCCCTGTGGATTTCCAAGAGTGTAATTGTTATGGGAGTATAAAATCTCATTTTTCTCCTTTGGAGGGGCTGGAGGGTTCAACTTGCTGACTTCGCAGGTAGCAGTCCAGCACTTCGCCTACTATGCCTAATGGGCCAGGAGCCCCAGCAGAGGAGAAAAGGAGAAAAGGAATTACCCAACAATCACTGAACAAGTAGGTGATTTCTAAAGGACAAACGTGCTCAATTGGCAAGTTCTTAGAGAGCCTGTTTGTTATTTGTTGCTCTTTGAGTACAAACTAAAATTATCCACAGTACCAACATAGCCATCACAGACTGGATGGACCCAGCTCTCACCCTTTCCCTCCTTCAGGCCCAAGTTTCCCTCACATTCAAGAACTAGTTGTTGAGTTCACATGATGTTATGCTCTCAGCAATAAATACTGGTGTTAAAGTGGTAGAAGTAAAGGGGCTGGGGAGGGAAGGTGAATCTCGAGTGACTCATAGTCCAGTGGAAATGATAGAAATGTAAGTAGACAATCCTAACCCATGTCCCCTAACAGTCTCACATTCTAATGTGGTACTGAGTTGGGAAACCCCTTAGTTCCCATGAGGGACTTTCAACCTTCATAGATAGTCCACACCTCAGAATCAGCCTCCCAAATGACCCAAAGTAGCAAGAGGGAGGTGTGAGAGGCAAGCACTGGGGTGCAAGAGAAGCCCTTGAAGCACCAAGTAGACAACAAGCCCATCTTGGCCAGAAACTCTTGTGCCTCTTTTCTTCTAATCAGCCAATCCAAACTGGCCAGTCTGGCTTCCAAGAACATTGGTCCAGAATCTCCTTCTTTGCTTCTGCTCTCAAAACTTCCTTCCCCACTTCCCTTTCCATGGATACACCTCTTGCTGACCCAACTCAGTCTCCGCAGCATGTGACTCTTGCCCCTTCCCACCACACACCCTGAACACCACAGGAGCAGATGCTATTCTTACTCAACCTTGAGCCACATGCTTTGACCCACACCTTGCCCTTCATTCTGCTCTGGACGTCTCTGAACACCAGTTTCCCTACTTCCTTTTCTCAACTCCACCATCCTTCACCCTTTCGAGATAGCATGACCCTTCATCGTGTTTATGTTTGATCATTCCGTCTCCTTTACCAAATCCATGATGATGGTCTCCAGAATCAGTTTGCCCCCAAATCCTCCCATTCCCATATGCTTGCCTGGGTCTTTCTGCCCTGTTAGGCAGTGTTAGCCAACATTTCCACACCAGTCAACTCTATCAGGCACACTACTTTAACAAGTTGACAAGGAGTGAATCATTTAGATTACACAGGAATACAGTAAGAGAGATACTACAACCATCCATATTTTGCAAAAGAGAACATTAAAGCACAGAGAAGTTAAGAAATTCAGTCCAGTGGACACACCAGTATGCGGCAGCACCTAGATTCTGCCACAGGTAATTTGGCCCCATACAATGAACCGCTACCCTTTGTAGCTGCTTCAAAATTAGACATTTACCACTGTTACCTCTCTGCCTTGCGGCCCCCACACACCTTTTACAACAGCATTCATCAAAACCACATGTGACGTCCTCTGTCACATTTCTCTGACAAGTCCCACATAGACACCCACAAAATACAACACTCACACTCATCTACTACAACAACACAAATGCACACAATCCATGCAGCCGCCCACAGACCACACATGCCCCCACATCACACACACTCTTTTGCATATTTAGAATGCATAGGGTCTTACCTTTCTACCTTTGAGAATCCTACCTTTTCTAGAAGACCCATGTTTGTTTGCCTCTCCTCTAGAAATATTCCCCAAGTACCCCAGCTACAGCACTCTCTCTCCACAACTTCTTCAACCTTTCCACTCACCCTCCCATGCCCAGTCCTTAACCCCCCATGCATGCCATCGCTAGTGAGCCAGGAGTTCCTTGCAGTGGGTGTCAAGTTTACTTATCTTGGGATCAACGCAGTGTCGAGTAGAGTGCTCTGTGCATTGCAGATACACGACAGCAGTAAATGAATGGAAAGGTGATAATATTTATATTAGGCATGGAGCTTTCCTTCCCACCCTGACGAGTTCCCCAAATACAAGCAACGAAAGGGTTTTGTGATGCCTTTTTAATTTTTATTATTATTTACTTTATGGACATACCATTAAGATTGTACGATTCAATGGTTTAAAACTTTCAGAGCATTTTTTCTAGTCCTGTATCCATCAATATCAGCTCCCTATTCCCCTCGCCCCCCCCCCAAAGGTCCCTACTGATCAGGTGTTTGGGGCTGTGAACCTGAAGGTCAGCAGTGTGAACCACCAGCCACTCAGGGTGAGAAAGAAGAGTCTTTCTGCTGCTGCCAAGAGCTTCAGTCTCCGAACCTCACAGAGGCAGTTCGACCCTGTCCTAGAGGCGAGCTCTGACCCAGAATTGACTCGATCACAGTGAGTGTGGTTGATTATTGCCCAGTCTCCTTTGGCATAACCCAAACTGAAAGACTCACTGCTACTGAGTGGATGGCAGTTCTTAGAAACCTTGTAAGACAGGGTGGAAGCTTCCCCCATGGGCTTCCAAAACGGAAATTTATTCACAGGGGTAAAAAGCGTCATCTTTCTTCCACAGAGCTGCTGGTTTCACGCTGCTGGCTTGACTACCAGGGCTTCTGCCATAACTGTTCATCTAGTTCCTGTCTCTATAGATATACCTGTCCTGGATTTCATATTATATGAAGAAAATCAGACAAAAACAAAAGAAACAAAAGCAAACAAAACCCATCAACAGTTGCAATAAAATTAAAGATAGGGAAATCTCAATCCAAGTGAAAGCAGAAGATAACAGAAATTGGAACTAATTTTGAACTGGATCAAAAGGGAAAGTAAGTGATAATATGTTAAACTTTAACCTAACTATGTCTGCAGCAATCCATTTTCCAATGCACTCTGTGTAAGGGCCAGACAACCCATATCCCTGTTCACTGGTCCGATGAGATTCAATGGGAGCTTAATTTGTGTGGGGACTTTTCAAATAGAGTTCCTGCTTTCACTTTCACCCATAGCCTTCTGCAAATTAGGTTCTCAGAATTTAAGCTCTAATACAATGTCCTCTTCTGATCTTAGGTTTTATTATTTACAATCTTTGGGTCACACTGGTTGGTGTGCTTCTTCCGTGTGAATTAAGCCGACACCTCACTTAGATGGTTGTCTGTTTTAAGACAAATGTTAAGCCTGCAAGCCCTTTTCTTTCTGATAGCCACTGACCATCTGATTGCTTCACCACCCTTTGCTAAAGCACCCATATCTTCAGTGATCACTTTATGAGAGCGAGTATTGAGCAGGGTCACATAGTAAGAAGTAATTGTTCTTAGATTAGGACTTATAATTAAGTGTGAGCTCAAAATCCATTCATATACACCCCTGATCATTTAGAGATGTCTTTTATTCAATTCCTTGAATGATTATGTTCTATAGACACATCATCAATTATATATGTGTGTATGTCTATGTCAGTAAATGATATAATACATATATGAATATAGATTCAATAACAAGCATCTTTGGGCCATTAATAATCATTCAGAAAGATGGTTTGCCTTTTGTTTTGCATTAGAAATAAGAAAGTGAGGGGGCTGAGCCCCGGTGGCGTAGAG
>PVJH01011105.1:0-70481 GCA_004026705.1 Nesogale talazaci | reverse complement strand
TTTCCGTGGGGAACTGAGCAGAAATGACCATCGCTATCAAGATGCCAGGGCAGCTTTTACTCCAGATACACACTTCCTAGAAGTACCGTCTGAAGGACAACATGGCCCTTCGAGAGTCAAGAATGACCAAGGTGCCACTGACCCAGAGAGCTGTGTGGCAGGACCCAGACCAGACCGGGGAAGGTGGGTGCAGTGCCGATCCCAGCCACCCACAGAGGTACCCAGAGCCCGCTTCCCCTCCCAGCAACCCCCCTCGGTCCAATCGCTGTGTCCGGGCACAGAGAAAGCACCCATTCTTCTCAGCTGCCGGAGGAACATTTTTGACCACTGACCACATACCCAGCACAAAGCAGATTCTCACCAAATGTCAGAGGGCTGGGGCGCCCGGCCTGCGCCTGCGTTGGGAACCAAGGGCAACAAGGGCACCAGGGCCAGTGGGACGGGCTGAGAGCCTCCCTCGACGAAGGAGGGCAATGTCTTCCTTGAGCTCCCAGAACAAAGTCCAGTGCTCAGTCTGCTCCATAGGGTTTTCAAAGGTTAATTTTTGGCAGTCGAATGCCAAGCCTTTCCTCTTTGGCATGTGCACACCTATGAAGAGCCCCCGTCCCCCGCTGGCTGACCCCATGTCCGAGAGCAGTGATGGAGAAGGGTCACTGCGTCTGTCTGGACCCACACCCAAATCAGAATGCTAACCAAGAGGGACCAGGCCTGCCACCTGGTGAGTCAGCACCTGGTGGGGTTACCTGTCCTAATTAGAGGCAAGCCATGCACCCAGCTCTCCAGTAAAGCCCAGCTTTCAAAAGGCCGCCCCAGGGTGAAGCCGAGTGCCCAACAGTAATTACGAATTTGACCAGGTTGAAGCTCAAATCCGACTTTGCTTTGATTAGAGAGCCCTACAACGTGGCTCACTACCACAAAAGAAGAAGTGACTCAGAGAGTCATGAAGGAAGTTGGGGGGAGGAGGGAGGGAAGGGGGCTGCCTCCAGTGAACCAGCCCAGCCACAGGGGGTGAGTGCTGCTGGATTCTGATGTTCTGAAGGGGAAGGGGGGGGGGACTGTGAAGGAGGGGGGGGGGGCAAGCCAGGAAGCCTAATTACACAGAAAGATATCATCAAAGAGTGACCCTTCACATCGGCTCCCACAGCCAGGAGGAGCCTTGTAGGCCAAGCATCCTGCCTCCGCCCCTTAGAGCTGCCCCAACCCTGCCCCTCCAACCTCCTTGCCCACTGCATGAGGGGGTGCGGGTGGGGAGCCCTTGGGCTTTGTCCTCCACCCCACCCCCCACAGTTCATCCACTAGAGGACTACCACTGCGGGGTCCACGGTGGGCTTGATCCCTGGGGCTTCCCCCTGTGTCAAGGGTGCTCCTTGGCTTCTGTCCCAGGGGCACTTTTGGGCTTGGTCCTCCACCCCGAGCTCATTCACCAGAGAATGCCGGCTGAGTCCAGAGCCCCACCCTGCAGATTGAGTGGCCCCTTCTCCTCTGATTCCTGCAGTCGGGAGCATGCATGACTCTGGCCTACACCACACCTCCCACCAAGCTCACTTTCCCCAGAGGCACCCAGCAACTGCAGGAGCCCTCTGCCCACAGGATGGAGCACAGGCAGAGTTCCCGCTCAGTTCCTCCTCCCAACCCGCCCTCAGGGGCCCTCATGGCGAACAGCGAGCGGAGGGAGAGTCTGCAGCCTGAGGAAGGTCAGCCCCTGGCCCTACACCCTCAGATAGAGGCCAGACTCACGCCGGACAGCCAGGAGTCTGCCCAGCCAGGGATGCAAGCTTAGGGAGCTGACTGTCTCAAGGCACCCCGTCTAGACAGGAACGCTCAGGCTGAGACACTGTAGCTTCACCCACACGTCAGCGGCCCACAAAGCCAAGCTGCCGCCCGTGGGCACACAGGCACCCCTCACAAGGCCTGTAGTCCCCCTGCAAAAGGGAGAGCTGTGCCCCAGGAGCCTCCTTGCCATCAATGGACCCCTTGGCCAGGGTCAGCGGGTCTGAGGCCGACCCAAGCTCCCCACACAGTCTTGACACATCTTCTTGGGGCAGTTTTTAGACCTAGGGATGTAGACCACAAGGTCTGCAGTTATGCAGTCACCATTAGCCACACTGGTGTCACATGCCTGAGCCAAAACCCTCTTGAAGTCACTGAACAGAAAGTATTTACACATTGCTATTTACAACAGCCATGCCAAAAAAGAACCAGCTGAGAAAAACAAAATTCAACAGTAAAACAGTAAAGGCTTGAAGACAATGAAAAGCCACACACAGCCAGACCTCGGGGCTGAGCTTAGCCTCTGGAAACCTCCCTCAGCCATCAACAGGCCTGGTCAGTGTCCAGCGTGGACAGGGAGAGTAGGGGAGTCTCTTGTGGTGGAGAAATAAGTCACAAGTAAGGTGTCAGTACATTCACTTTAAATAACTGTGCTCCAGAAACTAGACGTCAAAATTAAGAATTTCACCAAAGAACCAGACTCCAGAGACATGACCAGCATATAAACTTCAGAATGGAAAAATGCAAAAACTGAGGTTAGAAGCTCAGTCAGTGGGTTCGACAGCAGAAGAACATAGTAGAAGGCAGCACCCGTCTGCTGGCAGAGAAGCCAAGGACAAGATCCAATGGCAGCCACAGTGAGAGGAGAGCGGGGCAGCCTCAGAGGCAAAAGCAGCTTGGCGGCGACCAGGCCAGACACCACAGGGCAAACAACTGCATCTGAGAAGAAGATGGCTGGGACTTTTCCAAAACTGACAAAAACATCAGCCACACATCCAGGAAGTGCCGTGAACCTCAAAGAAACGAATTCTTTCAAGTCCTGCGTCCAGAAACGAAAGAAAGGTTGGAAACAAAAGGCCTATCTTAGAGCTGCTGGCACGGGAAAACAGCACAGGTTTAAAACACATCAAGGGGCCTGGCCACACTCAGCTGACGCAATCAAACAGCCTGGCAGTTCCGACTCAGGCTGCTCCAGGTGCTACATACAGCTGGGTAGCTTCGCCTTGCAATCTCCTATGTAAAACATGGCCAGTTATTCCAAGAAAATGCCAAGCACTCCTGCCCCTCCCGACCCTGGCTCCCACCTCCTACCTCTCTGACCCACCAGCCACTTTCGCCACCGCCATCTTTCCATTATGTAACTATAGCGCCACCCTTTGAGCCTATCACCCAAAGCCTAAAGTCCCTTCCCTCTGCCCACACCAACCTTAAGTAGCAAGCAGCTACAACAGCCAGCTAGTTTGAGCCCAGGATTAGCAGCAATAGTGGGAGAGGGAAGGGAAACAAAGACACTAGAAGAAAGCCCACAGCAGCTACCAGATCGCTTCACCTGGCGGCTACCTGTTCTGCTTCTGCTGACGAGGTGGGGGGAAATGCCAATCCACTCACTCCCATGGAGTGACTTCAACTCAAAACAAATAACCGTACAAGGGCAGGGTCGAACTGCCCTTTGGGTTTCCAGGCTTCAAATCTTTCAGTAGAGGGTTAGACAGGTTAGACAGAGTCTGCAGGAATTCTATGGCCCAAAGCTATTTCCCCACACACAATGCAGGTGATACAAAGGCTTCAATAGGGCAATGAGGGCCAACTACTTCAAGAACTTGTAAAATAGATTATAAAATAGACATATGTTACTGTCAAATCCCACTTCTACTTATGCAGAACAATAAACTATACACAATACCAAATTTGGCTTTTTGTGTTTTTTTTTTTTTCATGGTGTGTGTGTGTGTGTGTGTGTGTGTGTGTGTTAGTCTGGGTAGACTACAGAAACAAGTTTATAAACACGCCTATGCGTATAAGGAAGAGGTCTATATACAAGAAGAATGAAACATCGAGAAAGCATCCCAGTCCACTCCAAGTCCATAAGTACAATATTAGCCCATATGTCCAATACCAATCTATAAAGTCTTCTTCAGACTCACGAAGCACATGCAACGACGCCAGGACAATCACAAGTCAGTGGGAGCAGAGTCTTGTGTATCCACGGTGGTAAAAACATCTCAGCGCTGGCAGGGGTCTCCCCATGCCATCCCAAGCATCTCAGCACTGGCAGGAGTCTCCACGTGGCTTCTCCGGCCCCAGAGGTCTGGTTCCATCAGGGCAAGCCCACGTGGCTTCTCCTCTGGCTCCTTCAGGTTCCAGGACTCAGGATCTATCAGCATGCTGCCATGTTGTCTTTGTCAGTCAAGCGTCGCAAGGGACTTTGTTTTGTGTCTTGCCAGAAGAGTGTCTCCAAGCGACTGAGGTGATGGTCTCTCACTTCCACGGGGGAAATATCGCAAGATCTCCCAGAATTCTCAGCGTAAGCCAGGCCCACACAGAGGTCTCATTGGCTATCTCCAGACTGACAGGCTAGACTTCACCTCTGCACTCTTAATCAAATTAGCACCAGAGTACATGACTACCACAGTGTGTTTGGTCAAATTCCCTAGATAAGTACAAGCAATGATGCTTGTGTGTGCGGTAGCTGGAAAGATTTATGATCAAGAGATGGCTCACACAATGGTAGAAAAAGGTCAGTCCAATCTGGTTCAGGCCAGGCTTCTCCTGACTCATGGAGCTCATGCACAGGAAGCAGGAGGATGAAGTAGTGGCAGTCGGTGGACACGGAGGTCCAAAGTCAGCAGAATGAACCCACCACTGGTGGTCTGCTAACAGCTTCTCCGATCGGCCGGTGATGCAACAGGAGATCAAGAAACCGGATGTAAAACCCAACTCCAGCAGATTAGGGGGCCAACGAGGATTCACCTCTGCGTGGTCGCTCTCCTTCCCTCTCTCTCTTATCTCGTTGATGATGTCAACAAGGTGTTATCAGGCGGCAACCCCAGTGATGGGTTGATGATCTCCACCCTTACCCAGGAGGGTCTAACTGACATAATGCCTCACCATCACACAAGGCTTAAATTCCAGAAAGGTGTGTTTCAGGGTGGCAGTCTTTCACTGCACTTATTCAACCTATAGGCTGCCCAAGTAAACAGGAAGCTGAGTGATAGAAAACCACGGCACCAGGATTGGAGGAAGACTTATAAACAGCCTGCAACATGCGGATGCCACAATCCTGCTTGCTAAACTCGAGAGGGACTTGAAGCACTTGCTGGTGGAATCCAGGGCTGCAGCCACCTCCAGTACGGATTACAACTCATTGTAAAGAAAACCCAAATCCTTACAATTGGATCAATAGATAATATCCTGATCTATGGGGGAAAGAGTCAAAGTTGTCAAGGACTTCATTAGGCTTGGATCCATACTTAATGTTCATGGCAGCAACAGTCAAGAAATGAAGTTTATATTGGGAAAATTTGCTGGATGTCTAGAACTCTTTGAAGCGTTTAAGAGCATGCATGTTACTTTGAGAAATAAGGTGCAAGTGACTCAAGTCACGGTATTTCCAATCGCCTCCTATGTGTGGGAAGGTCGAACAATAAATAAGAAAGACCAAGATCAATGAATGTAAGTTATGGAGTTGGGGAAGAATATCGAAAGTATTGTGGACAATAAAAAGAAAAAACACATCTGTCTTGGGAGAAATACAGCTGGAATGGTTGTCAAAAGAAAGGATGAAAAAAAAAAAAAAAAAGGACCGGGAACCTATTCAAGGTTGGGTACATGGGCTCCCCCACGTCCCTATCAAGAGAAATGTGGGTGAAAGGAGACAACGGACAGTGTAAGATATGAAATATCTATAATGATACATAATTGATCAAAGACTCATGAGAGTGGGAAGTGAGGGGGCAAAAAGAGGATCTAATACCAAGGGCTTAAGTAGGAAATGTCTCAGAAATGACGGCGACGACTTCCTCTGACTGAGAAGGCTCACTGAGCTTCCCACAAAGAAATGGATCCCAATACTTCCAATCCTGGGGCAAAACAAAACAAAAACGCAGTCACATGAAGCGGGTTTCAAACTTAAGGTTGTGTCAAGAGCACTGCCAAGCAGGGACTTCTGTGTTGATGAAAAGCGAAATGAGGGTGTGGTGGAAAATGAAAGCTGACTCAGAAAAGATTCTAAAGGCAAAAAAAGTTGGAGGAGGGGCTTTAGAGACTGAATTGCATAAATGAGCTGTGGAGTGTCCTCAAAATGGTTACTGCGTAACACACATGGGAATTCACTCCAACTGGCTAAAGAGGACAGATTAAAAGCACCAGGCATTGAAAATTCTGTTGTATCGGCAGGATGGCGTACCTGCTTCGTGAACAGATTTGCCCTGATTGTGGCAAAGAACAAAAGTCTCACAGAAGTTGCCAAACGACCTTGATGAAAAGGTGGGGTCATTCCATTCATTCTTCATAAAACAAAGAAGGACCCATAACTATAACCTGGGAATATGGTTGAAACACCTATGACCTTTGATCTTCCAAGCAACAGAACGGTGGCAATTTTGGGAGACAAAATTAGGTATTTTACTCAGAACCACAGAAAATGAAAAGAAAACCATTTCACAGCTGTTCTGTCATGCGTGGCTAACGGAACGAAGCTGTGGCCTGTCATTATTTTTAAAAGAAAGACCTTGCCTTAGAAAGGTCAAAATTCCCACCATGAACTACATTGCGCACACATTAAAGGTTGGAGGGATGAAGACAGAGCAAAAAAACGGCTGGAAGACATGTGGGACGGACGACCAGGAGCAGCCTTAAGGAAAAGCCATCATTGGTAGCAAAGTGGGTTTGTGATGCCTGGGAAGAGATTCCAGGAAACAAGGTGCAAGAAGTGTGGCGTCGATGATGCTTTGGATGGCAGTGAAGACAGCGCTTCGTAAGAGAATGCCAGCCAGGTGACGGCGATGGCTACACACCCAGTGCCGACGACCATGGCTAGGCAGGGAGCCTCCGGAGCACTGTTTGGCAGATGAGGAGGAGGAGGAAATCCAGTTCTGAAGGATTTTAATTCCTGTGTCTTAGCTTGGTTGCTGACTGAGCTAAGGTTTTTGGACTTCATTGTTTTGTTTTCGAACTTTAAAAGTTATCGATGATTCCACATTGCTTTTGTCGACCCTCTTCCCCACCTCCAGAGCTAGCTTACTGTTTTTCTTTGAAATATTCAAAAACGTTTAACCTAAAAGAGAAAACAGAAGTGATGATGGCAGCATATGGACAAACGTGCTTGACACGATTGATGTGTGGATGGTTGGAAGAGCTTTAAGAGCTGGCGATACAATGCTTCTTTTTGCTTAAATACAGACTGGTTGCAAACCAACACGGAGAGCGACTTGACGGGCTGACACCCCGCTCCTGGGCCCTGCTTTTCTCGAAACCTCGGCCGATGAGGCGAGTGGCCAAACCGCTGCTAACCTTTCCGGAAAGAGAAAACAAGCAGGATGTGCCAGATCCCAAAGCAAGACCACGCTGGGGAGAGTCAAAGAGAGGGCCCCACAGAGAGTGGCTCTGCCCCCAGAGAGCACATGGTGTGCCTAAAGACAATGATTTTTTTAAAAAGGAAGGATGGCGAGAGTCTACATCACAGACTTGGACATGTCCTCAGGACGTGTGCTCAGTCAAGGGGAGGGCCCTGGACAGGAGGGGCTGACACGGCGACTGCCAGAACGGGCGCGACCATGACAATGATTGTGAGGGGGGCGCAGGACGTGGGCGTGAGCTGGAGAGCACCTAACGAGGACCACAGCAACACTGCTGTGGCTTTTTATAAACACCATTTTATTGTATCTTTGGTCCAAGCATATACAGCAAAACAGGTTTCCATTCCACAATCTCCACACACGTTTCAGTGACAATGATTATGGTCCCTCCTCCCCCGCCTATCATTACATAGGGTTTGTTTGAGTAACTCTAACAAAAGTGCCCCATCCGTATTTCCTGAGATCTCATTGCTTTTGAGAACATACACGCAAAACATGAGCAATTAACTGGCTCCTCCATGTACAGTTCTGAACACTGATGACCTGCTTCCAGTTGTGCCAGCATTCAGGATGCTCATCCCGTCTTGGAGTTGGTCCTCTCCCCCGAACCCTAGAGGTCATCTAATTTGGCCTTTTTTTCTTTAATTTTTAATTGGGGATTGGGTTGGGGGGGGGGGAGTTTTCAAAGCAAACTCGTCTCCCCTATGTAATCTTTTTAGTGACTATCATCAGTCTGATTTCATACAGATGGCTTTTTTTTTTTTTGTGGCCCTCACTGCCTCTGGTGGTCGTGGGAGCTACTCAGTGCTGCTTCTGAGAGCCGCCGCTGGATTTGAACCGCCAAGCCCGCGGGCCGCAGTCCCGCACTCAACCACTTACGCCACTGGGGCTCAGCATCATGCCCAAGGCTTTTGTTTTCAAAACCAGTTAAGCTAAATTATTGTTTGGTTTTAGTAAGATTTGCATTTTCCAGCTTTTGATCGGAGCTATAGATTCACCAAAAGTATCTATGATCAAAATGTTCAGTAATGGCCGCCCCGCACCGTCCAGCCCTGGTTTCACGGCAGAAGAGGCAAGTTTGGGGAGGCGGTTACGCACACATTCCACACCCTCCTCCGATTTGGGACTCCTGATTTCCTGTTGCTCCAGATACTAGTGGCCTCGGCCTAGACGTCCCCGGGGTTCAGTGTCATTAACCATCAGAGAGAGGCAAATCAACACTACAAGGAGAAGCCACTTCACTCTAACTAGGAGCGCTATCTGAACCCCTGGTGATCGGCAGTTCAAAACCACCAGCTGCACTGTGGGAGAAAGATGAGGAGGCTTTCTGCTCCTTGAAGATCTACAGCCTAAGAAGCTCAGCCCCGGCGGCTCAGTAGTGGTTGTGTGCGGGGCTGCGGCCCACAGGGTTGGCGGTTCAAATTGAGCAGCAGCTCTCCAGGAGCAAGGGCTGGGCCTCCTACTCCCACCAGGGCAATGATGTGGGGGTGGAATGTACAGCCTGAGAAACCCAAAGGGACAGTTCTACTCTGTCCTACAGGGACACTATGAATCAGAATTGACTCTACAGCAGGTAGGACAGCTAAGCTAAAAAGAAACAAACAGAAAAGACACACAGTGAGGTGGTTTGGAGCTTTACGATAACGTGTCTCTATGTGGGTCTCTTTCACTTATCCTGCCTGAAACACAAAAACTTCTTCAGCTCCAGAATTGTTCTGTCAAAAAGCCAAGTACCGAAACAAGAGGGAGGAGTCAAGATGGCATCCAGGTAGAATCACTTGCCTGCTGCTCTTGCTGTTAGACCAGAAAATTAAAGAGCTGGGCATGGGAAACAAGCTTGAGAAAGCAAAGACCGACAGTTTGGTAGCGACTCAGAGGAAAGAGGAGGCAGGAAGGGTGTGGTGAGCCCATAATCAGGAGAACAAGCAGGGAATTAAAATCAACACGAGGAGGACACAGAGATCCTGGTGGTATTGGAGCGACGCCAATCAACTGAGAGGAATTACTAAAACAGAAGAAAAGCGAGTGTGAGGGTGGGGGCAGGGGAAAGGCAGAGCTACAGATAGAGGTACGAACATAGTGTGTACATATGTGCATACATCAATTTATTACAATAGAGGTCTTGACATATGCACATACGTTTATATGGCAATACATTGAGGTCGTGGACCAACTTTGAGCCTCTGCTCGACAAAGATTACTTTGTTCTAACAACCTGGCATTCTGTGATGTTCACCCTCCGGCACAATTGTTAAAAACAAAATGGGTGCACAAGCAAGTGTGGTTTAGAAAGCTGATGGTGCCCGGCTATCACCCACATGGAAAAAGCACACCAGTCTGTGGGATCATGAGGTGTCGGTGGGGATCAGCTAACACGCATCAGAAGACCCAAAACAAACAAGCAAAAAAAAAAACCACCCCAAAACATTGTTGAGAATGAGGGGGATCAGAGCAGAGACTCAAAAGCCATCTGTAGACAATGGGGCATCCCCTCACAGAAGAGTCGCAATGGATGAATCAACCGGGGATGCAGTAAAGCACCAATGAAACACACAATATTCCTCTGGTTCCTTGAGGCTTCCTCACCACCCACCACCACACCACTATCATGCCCCCAATCCTATCTTTCACTGAGGGCTAGACTGGAGCATGTACTCTGGCACTGATGAGTGCTCATGACACACAGAATCCAGGTCAGATGAACCCCTTGGGGAACAGCAATACTAGGAGGGTAGGCGACAGGTAGGGAGTGGAGGGGAGGATGGGAAAACTGATCGCAATGATCAACACATAACCAACAGAAACTTTGAGGGAAAAGAGAAAGCGGTTGTAAAATGAAATTTAAAAAAGAGAAAAGAATGATAATGCATAATTTATCAAGGGGTCATGAGGGTGGGAAAAAAGAGGAGCTGATTACCATGGACTCAAATAGAAAGTAAATGTTTAGAAAAATGAACAAATATGCTTGATAAAATTTACGTATGAGGAAAAGGGGAGGGGGGAGGAGGGAGAGGGAGGGGTAAAACAATGTTTAAAAAAGAAAAAAAAATTTATGTATGAGGGCTGAGCCCCGGCCCACTGGGATAGAGGTTCAATTACAGCTCCACAGGAGCAAAGGCTGGGCCTCTTACTCCCACCACCAGAGGGCAGTGATGCGCCCCCAAAAAAACAAAACAAAATTTATGTATGAAATGTTACAAGAGTTGTAAGAGGGCTGAGCCCCAGTGGCGTAGTGGTTGTGCGCGGGACTGCGGCCCACTGGGACGGAGGTTCAATTCCAGCAGTGGGGCTGGGCCTCCTACTCCCACCACCGGAGAGCAGTGATGCCCCCCCGCCAAAAAAAAAAAGAGTTGTAAGAGCTCCCAATAAAATGATCCTTTAAGTTAAAAAATAAAACTCAACAAGGTTAAAAAAAGTCACAAATCTTTTCTCCATCCATTTCTGTCTCCTGTGGAGGAAACCAACAAAAGGTTAACCATCTGCAGCTGATTCTCCACGTCTCAGTCCACTTCTCTGTCCCTCTCTTTAGTAAATCACTCCCAGAGTATAATCTGATAGCTAACCTGCTGGTTTCATTTCATCCCAACTGTTACCCTTTTCTAGAGGTTCTACTTGACCTCATTGACACTGGTCACTCATTCCACAGTGTCTTGTTTTCTGCCTATCTCTGGGGATCTCTCCTTTACCTTTTGAACGCCATCCTAATGCCTCCAGTTTTCAAGAATGCCTCCACATTCTAAGGGCCCTCTAGGATTAGTTCTACACTTCCCTCCCTGCCAACATCGAATCTGGCTTCCCCAGACCTGGGAAGTCAGTTACTACCTGCTTCTAGGCCGGCACTTCTAGAATTCCACTCTCCCCCACCACTTCGCCTACCCTGTGGCCTTCTCAAACACCATCTTGCTGTTCATTTCATGGGTGTTGGGGAGAGAGAGCAATTATGCATATGCTCATTCAGCTATCCTCACCTGGAGGCCAACGGGCTTTCTGTTCCAATTACCTTCAGTAAAGACAATGGAATTAAAAGTGAACTCCAAACATATTTTTTAATTAATTCAAATTTCATTTCTACCACACACATCACTTCAGATGAAAATGAAATGGCTTCTGAACACCATTATCTACTGCACTTTAATCATAACCACTGGCATCCTGTTCAACATTTTCTTGGTAGAACAGCATTGGGCTCAGATATCCAAATTCATAGACCAGTCAATATGCATTCAATATGCAATTCTAACCAAATTCAGTCAATATGCATTCCAACCAACGGCTACAAGAAAATTTACACCAAAATGTTCATCAAATGTACGTTTTGAGGAAGGCGGAGTTTGTAAGCGATGAACCCAGTTTCCCGTCAGCCTGGAGAGCCCACCATCCATCCTGTGTCTCTCACAGACCCTCCTCACACACCGGCCGTCGAGGGGCCGGTTCCAGAAAGAAAGCGGGCTTCGCGGACTGTCCTGAGCACGGAGGCACGAGCGAGGAGGCACACGGGTGGCGGCAAGCCTGATTCCAACCTGCCGAAAGGGCTTCTCCGGAGGAGGCGGGACAAGTTGCACTCAACGAGCACACGAGAGGCCACACTGGAGGGAGGGCGGGAGTCCGTGGACGAAAGCACACGCAGCATGAGTACAGACGAGCACGACCATCCTGGCTGGTCATCAAAGCACCTGAGGACTTGGAAAAGGATGAAGACAGGGTCCAGTTTTTGTTCCTTAAGTTCTGAAGGCGAATTTAATGTGACATCAGACTGAACACGCACACACGGACTAGAAATGAAAGGATTTACAGGAAATCACAGAAAGTGGGGGGGGGGGGGTTTGCTACCATGTGACGTACAAATGCATGGATTAGGGCGTGGGCTGCTCGAGCGGTTATTGATACTGCTCTCAATAACTTGTGCCCTATAAGAAGTTGAACTGAGAAAAGATGCAACAGATATGCCAGGGGGCTCAATAAGTTGGAAGAAAATTCCAGTACTAATTCCATGTCTTTGCCGGCGTTAGCAAGGCCCGCCCCCACCCCCCCCACACACTCCCCCCCAACCCCCACCCCAAGGAGGAGCTGCAGAGACTGCTGGGTCCATCCACCAAGCCCGCAGGATTTGGTTCCTGGGTGTGGGAGGCTGAGGGCACGGTTTCAAAGAACGGCTCAAGTTAATTGGCCTACTAATTCTACCTCCAAGTTCTCTGCATAGTACTTGGGATCTTAAAAATGATGGCAAGTGCCACCCAAGGCAGAATAACTGGTTTCTAGGCACATGGAAAGAGGAAGATGTAGAAAGTGTGCTTAAGTGCTGTGATGCCCACAGTATTTAAAATAACCAGCACTCGTGGTGGGCAGGTTTCAGACCGACTGGGAAGAAGGACCTGGTGATGTGCTTCTGAAAGGGAAAAAAAACAAAAAACCTTACAAATAGCAGCAGAACCCTGTCTGATGATTATGCTGAAAGATGAGTCCCTCAGAACCGATCGCAATAATCAACACATAACCACCCCACCCCCGCCCTCCAAGGGGAACAGACAAGAGAAACCGTAGGGGAAGGGAGGCAGTGGTCAGTGTATGATATGAAAAAAAAAAAAAAAAAGGGGTCATGGGGTAGGGAGGAGCTGATACCAAGGGCTCAAACAGACAGTAAATGTTTAGAAATTAATGATAGCACCATTATGTATAAACATGCCTGAAACAATTGATGTATGGATTGTTATGAGAGCTTTAAGAGCCCCTAATTAAATGGATCTTAAAAAAAAAAAAAAGGCTCCTCAGATTGGAGGGTACACAAAATTCAAGCACAGAAGAGCTGCCTCCCCAAAGTAAAGTCAACCTTAATGATGTGGATGGAGAAAGACTTCTGGAATTGTGATTTTTCCAATGTGGAACCAACCACACACATCTATTAGTAATCAGAATGTGAAATGTAAAAGGTTTCAAATAAGAAAAGTCAGAAGTCATCAAAAATTAACTGAGTCACTTGAAGATTGACAACTTCAGCATCAGTGAGCTGGAATGGACTGGTATGAGTCCTTTTGAATCAGCCAATCATATGGCATCTATGTCAGAATGACACATCGAAGAGAAAGGGCATTGCATTTGTCAGATGCGAGAGAACACTTAAGTTCTTGCATTTGTCATCCACATGAACACTTAAAATTAAAAACGAGTCCACCAGAATAAAAGTACAGCCTTGAGCATATCCCACCAAAATTTAGAAACTAACTCCAGACTGGATTTGATGCACTAGCCATAGTGACCAAAGACTAGCAAAATTGTGGGATGACGACATCAAGGACATCATACCTCAGTGGTTCTCAACCTTCCTAACCCCGAGACCTTCTAATACTGGTGACCCATCAACCATAACATTATTTTCTTCGCTACTTCATAACTGTCATTTTGCTACTGTTATGAATCAGGTGAACCCTGTGAAAGGGTCGTCTGACGCCCAAAGGGGTTGCGACTCACAGGTTGCGAATCGCTGTAATACATGAAGAGAGCAAAAAGGTCGTTGAGAAGACCAAATGGACATCAGAAGAGATTCTAAATCTTGCACAGTAGCATGTGAAAGTTATGAAGTAAAAGAGCTGAACAGCAGAGTTCAAGGGCAGATAGAGAAGAAAAAGTAAGGAATTGCAAGGAAATGTTCAGGACCTGGAGTTAGAAATTCAAAGGGGAAGAAGGGAAGAATGTGCTTAGCATTTTTCAAGCTTCTTTTTAGAAAAGAAGAAAATCCAGGCCTCAAATGGCACTACTAACAAATCCTCAACAAAAAAAAAAAATTCTGAGGACAAAATATTGAACTATGTAGGAAGCAAAAACATTCAACCACGTCATGATCATGGTTTTAAAAAAAACAAAAACTGGGCTGAGCCCCGGTGGCGTCGTGGTTGTGCGCGGGACTGCGGCCCACTGGGACGGAGGTTCAATTCCAGCAGTGGGGCTGGGCCTCCTACTCCCACCACCGAGAGCAGTGATGCCCCCCCCCAAAACAAACAAAAAAGAAAAAGAAAGAGCTACAGCCTGGAAAACTCACAGGTGGTTCTAGTCTGTCCTGTAGGCTCCCTAGAAGACTGTAAATGGCATGGCAATGGGATTCTTTGGTTTGTTTCTGTGCCTTTTGGTTTTGTGTTTTTGGGGGGTTGGGGGTGGGGGGCGCGCATCCAGGACCCATATGGAAGAACATTGCCTGCAGGGTGCCCGCATCCTTAAGTCCCTTACAGCAAGGGACTGTGATCCCTCAGAGGTTCAGGAACCAATAAAAGATTCTGAGGCCCAATTAGCTCCACAGTCTGTCCTGAGGGACTTCAAAGTGTGTGAACCAACAGAGAGAAAACTGCCCTTTCTTGGGGCTGAGCCCCGGTGGCGTCGTGGTGGTGCGCGGGACTGCGGCCCACTGGGACGGAGGTTCAATTCCAGCAGTGGGGCTGGGCCTCCTACTTCCACTGCCGGAGAGCAGTGATGCCCCCCCCAAAAAACAAAACAAAACAAAACAAACCAGGGCTGAGCCCCGGTGGCGTAGTGGTTGTACGCAGGACTGCGGCCCACTGGGATGGAGGTTCGATTCCAGCTCCACGGAGCAAAGGCTGGGCCTCCTACTCCCACCACCTGAGGGCAGGGATGCCCCCCAAAAAACACAAAAAAACCAAAAACCAATGGTACTGATGAAAGATACTACAGTGATACTGAAGGCACTGGCAAAAATAAATAAAATAAATAAGGCTCCAGAAATTGATAAAATGCCAGTTGAGATGCTTCAACAAAGGGTTACAATGCTAGAAACACCTACTCCTCTGTGACAAGATTTGGGAGACAGCGACCTGGCCAACCAAAGGGATCTATGTTCATATTAACATCACATGTAGTGAAATGTTGTGGAAGATAATTTTACAATGGTTGCCAGCAGTACATCAACAGGGAATGCTCCTACATTTAAGCCAGATTCAATACAAGACATGCAAAGAGAGACATCATTGCTGATCTCAAATGGATCTTGGCTGAAAGCAGAAAATACCAGTTAGGTGTTTACTGAGTTGGTTTTTTGTTTTTCGTTTTTTGGCATCACTGCCCTCTGGTGGTTGTGGGAGCTACCCAGCCTTGCTCCCAGAGAGCCGCTGCTTGATTTGAACTGCCAAGCCAATGGGCTGCAGTCCCGCACTCAAGCCCTATGCCACCGGGACTCTGACCGTTTACTGGGTTGTATAAGCTAGAAAAGGCCTTTGACTGTGAGCATTGTAACAATGGTTAACATTGCAAAGAATGGGAATTCTGGAACATTTCATTGTATTCATACAGACGTGTTCAAAGAGAAGGTGATAACGCATGGATGAAAATCAGGAAAGGTTATAGCTTCACCATACTTAACTCAATCTGTACGTTTAGCAGATAAACAAACTGGACTATATGAAGAAGAAGAAAGGAGTCCAAGGGACACTGTGAGTCAGGCCCTGTGCTGCTAACTGGCAAGTGGGCCATTCAAACCCAAGAGCCACTCCACAGGAAAAAGATGAGGTGGTCTGCTTCCATAAAGACTGTCTCAGAAACCCTATACAGGGTCACTATGGGTCGGTGACTCTGTGACTCGGTGAGAGTGGGTTTGACTTTCGAGTTTGGGTTATACAAAGAAGAACATAGCATCAGCATTAGAGGCAAATGACACAACCCCCTTGTTGAAAGCACAGAACTTGAACCAGTGACCAATGAACATTAAAGACTGAAGTCTTCAGTATGGATTACACCTCAACACACAGAAAACAGAAATCCATACAACTACACCATTGAGCTGTATCATGATCAAAGGAGAAAAGACTGAAGTTGTCAAGGATTTCATTTTTTAAAAATCATTTTTTGGGGGGCTTGTACAACTCATCACAATCCAGCACAATCCATCTGTCCGTCCATCCATCCATCCACCCACTGTGTCATGCACATTTGTGGCCATCATCATTCACAAAACCCTTGCTTTCTACTTGAGCCCTTGGTAGCAGCTCCTCATTTTCCCCCTCCCTCCCCACCCCCCAAGGATTTCATTTTATTGCCCTCCACAATCAACACCCCTGGGAGCAGTGATCAAGAAAACAAGTGATGTATTTGCATTAAGCAAATCTGCTGCTAAAGACTACTTTATTTTATTTATTTATTTATTTATTTATCTATCTATTTTTTTTTTTAGGCATCACTGCCCTCAGGTGGTGGGAGTAGGAGCGCCAGCCCCACTGCTGGAATTGAACCCCCGTCCCAGTGGGCCGCAGTCCCGCACAACCACTACGCCACCGGGGCTCAGCCAAGACTACTTTAAAATGTGGATAAAGGAAAGATGTTCTCCTTTGAGGACTAAGGTGCATCAGACCCAAGCCAAGGTATTTTCAATCCCTTCTTATGCATACAAGCTAAACAAAGACGACCAAAGAAGAATGGAGGCGTTTGATTTGATTCCTCCGTGGAATGCCAGAGGAGGAACAGATCTGTCGTGGAAGCACTGTACACAGAACCCTCCTTAGAGGAGAGGATGGAGAGATTTCATCTGGCCTACTTTGAGCAAGATTACGAGGAGGGACCAATCAAGAGCATGCTGCTCGGGAGAGGCAGGCACAGAGGAAGACCCTTAACAAGATGTACTAAGCAACGGCAACAGTGGGTTCCCAAAATGGCCGATCGTAAAGCGTGCACGAGGACAAAAGGCACACTTTTTGTACTGTCGTATGTATATAGGGTCGATACGAGTCCGAATGGAACCCGTGGCATCTAACAACATCAAAGTCTTCATGGAAAAATGTCATTAGAAGATAATGACATTTTTCCACAAACTTCCTGAAGTATGAACACACACACTGACATAATGGGAGAGTCATTCCCATCAAAGGAGAGAATAATAAAAAGTCAATGATGTCGAACAGGAAAAGCCATCCTACAGTTCATCATAATCAAAGAGCTAAATACAAGCGACAAAGAAAAAACCCTGAAGCGCTCAAACAGAAGACACATTATGTACAGAGAAACAAAGACAAGGATGGCTGTAGACTTCTCAAGAGAAGCAAGTCAGCTGAAGGCAATTCTTATCATTAAAACGCTGAAGACAGGCTGAGCCCCGGTGGCGTAGTGGTTGTGCGTGGGACTGCGGCCCACTGGGATGGAGGTTCAATTCCAGCTCACAGGAGCAAAGGCTGAGCCTCCTAGTCCCACCACCTGAGGGCAGTGATGCCTAAAAAACTAAAAAAAACCAAAAAGTTAAAAAAAATGCTGCTAGAAGTTGAAGTCTCTAGCCGAGTCTCCACGCGCTCTCAGAATGCAAGCACCACCTCACTTTACTAAAACCGGCTGAACACATCCACCCTTGGATGGTGCTTTCTCCCTGCACCTGAGGAACCTTCTCCCTACAGAATTATGTTCTCCAACCAACCCACGTACTTACCCTGCTTACTGACTTCTGTCCATGGCAGCACACTTGCTCTGTCCTGGTCCCCAGGGTTAGAACAGGCCCAGGCCCAGGTTCAGGCCAGTCCTTGTCCTGGCTGCAGTGCCTCAGCATCAGAGCTGGCCACCCTGCTTTCACAAGCTCCATGGCATGGACTGCACTGGATCCTGCCCTGGACTCCCTCGCTCGGACCTGCCCTAACTAAGTGACAGGAGACATGATGCTTTCGGTCCCGTCCCTCATTCCCCACCCCAAGCACCACTTCTACCCATGGCCAGACTCAATCTTCCAAAAGGCTAGTCAAGACCACGTCACTTCCGTGGCGATAAACACTTACTTAGCAGCACCTCCAAATAAAGTTCACGTTCTTTATACAAGCATCTTCAGGAACTGTGATTCATTACAGCTACCTGTGGTATTCAAGTTGAAATTCACTAGAATTAAATAACATTTAAAATTCAGTTACATCTCTGCTGCTCTTCATAAAGTTCCCTCTGGCCAATGTTTTTAGGAGCACACCACCAGACCCTTCTTCCTACTTTTGTCTCAGGTCTGCAAGTGCTATTGAAACGTCACCATGGCTGGCCCTGCCGGTGTTTGAAATGCTGGTGGTATATCTTCCAGCCTCACAGCCACATGCCAGGCACCATAGTGCGACAAATCAAGATGAGCGGTCTTCATCATGATCCGTTTGCTGAACTAGCACCTCAGAAGCTAGACTGTACAAAGTAAAATGGAGCCTCAGGACTTGAGGGAGACTTACTAACTTTCGATATGCAGATGACAGACACAACCTTGACTGCTGAAAGCTAAAAGGACTTGAAGCACTTCATGATGATGATGACTCAAGACTGTACTCCTGAGTACGGACTGGCCCTCAACATGAACCCAAACCCTCCCAGTCGGACCGATAAGCACCACCAGGACGAGTGGAGAAAACACTGAAGTGGTCAGGAATTTCACTGTGCTTGCACCCACAGCTCACCCCTGGGAAGCAGCGGTCGGGATGGTATAGGGCGGACACGCTAGGCTCCCGCCCACAAGGTCGGCAGTTTGAAACCCCCAGCCACTCCAAGGAAGGAAGAGGTGGCTCTCTACTCACATACAGAGTCACAGCTCTTGGAAACCCACAGGGACAGTTCTACCTCATCCTATGAGGTTGCTCTGAGTCTGAATGGACAGCAGCAGAAATGTAACTGGATTTTAAAGAGATAACAGACTTCTTGGCAGCAAAGTTTGGTTTTTGAAAAGGCCATCTGGGGAAACAGAGTTCCCAAAGACAATACTCTGCATCCTAATTTGGTGAGTAGCCACCAGGGTCTTGAAGCTCGTGAGCAGTTACTTTAGTGCATTGCCCAGTCTGCGCACCCCTGCCCCTCAGAGAGGGAAGCAGAGTGATGAAAAAGCAAAGAACACGTGGGCACCACTGGTCCAATGGCCCACAGGAACACCAGGTTCCACGGCCCTGAGACATGAAGGACCAGACATCAAATGATTTTTTTTTTTTTTTTTAGGCATCACTGCCCTCTGGTAGGAGTGGGAGGCCCAGCCTTGCTGCTGCTGGATTTGAACTGCCAAGCCAGTCGGCTGCAGTCCCGCACTCAACCACTGCGCCACCAGGGCTCAGCCCTCAGACATCAAATCTTAACAGAGACGAGGCTTACTAGTCAGACAGAGTGAGGGAACTTTACCCTTTACCTCTGTCTTCGGATAATCAAGCACTGAAGATCAAAGGCAGCACTGACCCTGGACAAAGCCCAGTGGTGGCTCGGGGAAAGAGGAGGAAAGGAGAAGGGAAGCTGGAAGAGAAGTGAGTGAGCGAGCACTGGGGTTGCACCTGTATGGACTACAAAATGTAGATATGATCAGCTCTCGAACCATCACCTAATTCACAATGAGAAGCTTTTAAAAACCGTATATGGATGCAACGTATTAAGCAAATCTGCCGCAAAAGATCTCTCTAAAGTGGTAAGAAGCAAAGATGTCCCTTTGAGTACGAAGGTGGGCCTGACACAAGGCGAGATCTTCTCCATCTACTCCCATGAATTGGGAAGGGGGGGGAGGGGGTCGCGAAGAGGAAGGGGGCAGAATGAGGAAGACTGCTGGAGAAAAGCGGAGCTGGCAAGGAGGACTGAAATGAGCACAGACTGCAGAAAAGGAAAGATATTCACTGTGGAAGTGGCTTCCACGCAGGCTCAAACCTGGCAACAGCTGTGAGGGCAGGTGTCACCAGGCAGGGCTTTGTTCTGCCGAGCACAGGCCCCTATGGTTGAGATCAACTCGATGGCCCCAAAGGATCAGCCATGGCCACAGGCCGGACTCAGGATTCATCCGTGGTGCTGTTGGACGGCACGCTGGAGCATGCTGGAGCATGCTTGCCTTGCCATCTCTGTTCCAGTCAAGGGACAGAGGCACTGTCCGCACTCACTCACTTCTCTAGCCAAACTGCCAGCCTTTCAGACACACCCAGCGTAAGTGGGCCCCTCCACCACCCTCCCCTGGACGGCTGGAATATTTATTCCTGTCATTTAGGTAGTGCTCAATTATTTATAGCACTAGCTTGCCATATACTCTTGCATTCCTTACTGATCTCATTAATTCTACAACTTGTTTTTCTAATTGTCCATTCATTCATTCATTCATTCTGAAAAAAAATTATTTTGGCACTTCTGTGTCAGATACTGTACTAGGTCTCAGGTAGATAATGATGAACAAAACTGACATGGGAGGGTAGAGAGAGGGTGGGGTGGAGAGACGGAACCAACTGCAAGGATATACACATAGGCTCCTATTTGAAGGATGGGTACCAGGGGAGTGGGTTGGGGGAGAGGTCGGACAGTGTGAGATATGACAGAACAATAATAATTTGTAAAGTATTGAGGGTTGGTGGGAAGGAGAGAGCAGGAGAAGAGGGGAAGGGATGGAAAAGCCGACACCAGGGGCTCGAGGGAAAAGGCAGATGATTGGTGAACAGTAATAGCAGCGGACATATGAAGGTGCCTGGCACAGTACGTTTATTTATGTATTGTGAAAAGCGATGTATGGGGCTGAGCCCCGGTGGTGTAGTGGTTGTGCGTTGGACTGTGGCCCACTGGGTTGGAGGTTCAAATCCAGCAGCAAAGCTGGGCCTCCTATTCCCACCACCAGAGGGCAGTGATGCCCAAAAACAAAACAAAAAAAAAAAGAAGAAGAAAGAAAAGTGATGTACGAGCCCTCAATAAAATGATTTAATAGAAAAAAAAGAAAGAAAGAAAATTCCAGGAAAATCTGAAGAAAAAAAAAAAAACCTGACAAGTGCCCTTGTCCTTCTGCTCTACAGGGGAAAGACAAGTTAAAGGACAAGTATAAATGACGACTTCTGATAAGTGCTAACGAAGACAAGAATGAAGTCTTTGAAGAAGCAGCTCACACACACACACACACACACACACACACACACACACCCCAACTGGCATCTCACAGCAGAAACCTGAAGGAGAAGGGAGCTAGTCACGGAAGGCCAGAGGGGGAAAGGCTCTGCAGCCAGGGCAGCAGGGCTGCCAAGTCTCAGCAGGCGTCACAGCTTTTTCCAGGGTTAAAAGTCCCAAGGTTTTGAAGTCCAGGAGCAACCGGGTAAAATGTACTTTACAAAGGGATCTGAAGGAGCACCACGAGCTGGGTGGGGCCACGGACCATAGAGGGCTCTGTGTTATGAGGCAATGAACTGCACATCGTCTGGACCCTGAGTAAGCAGTGTGCCTTACCCAGGAGACGAGAGGGTGTGGCGCGGCACGAGGCAACCTGGGCTGCAGAACAAGACTGGGGTCAGATCTCGCCCAGACTGCAGACCATGTATAGGCTTGGACAGCTGTAGTCAGGCTGCCCCACAGGCATGGTAGGGAACTCCACCCTGTGCCCCAGGCTTCTCTCGGGATCCAGAGATCCCGTCCTGCCCAGCATAGCTCTCAGGCCTCCCGGCCAGGTCCATTTCCTCATCAACGGGCACAATCCTTCCCTCCCCACGCCACTCCTGTTCTGAATAATTCACAGGCCTCTTAGTGTCCCTGTATTCAGATGGTTGCGGAGCAAAGTGGAATCAGCCCAACAGCCTATGAGTGGACAGTTTGTTTTTAAAAAATGAGTCTTACTTACAACATGGCTGCAGGTTCCAACACAGATGGCTGTGACTGTGAGGGGCCAGCACCCGTCAGTTCCAACCCATAGCGACCTCGTGCACAACAGAAAGTAACCCTACTCGGTCCTGCGCCAGCTTCACAATTGTTTACGGGCACTGTGCCAGTCCATCTCTGTTGCTGCCCCTCCACGTCATCAAGCACGATGTCCTTCTCCAAGGAGTGGTCTCTCCTGGTAACATGTCCAGAGTACGGAGGATGAAGTCTTATCACCCTTGATTCTAAGAAGCATTCTGGATGTGCTGCTGGAGGCAACTTTCTTGGGCTTCCTCTTACCTTAAGAGTCTTTGCATCTGTGAAACAACGGATTAAAGCCCAGGCAATCTCTCAGACTCATGAAAATGCTGTGCACCCAACATCTGCCTTCAACCAGGTGTCCTGCTAGTAATTTACAACAATCAGTTTCTGCTACAACCCGGCAAACCCTTTTACATTTCGTATTGTTCAGCAAGCTTTGCCTATTTACGTGCACACGTGGGCCTCTTCACGACAACAGGCGCACACACAAGCACACCCACAGAAAGTGCAGAGCTCCCCACCAGGCGTGTGCATGGGGGTCCACTGACTGCAAGTGAAGCACCTTCACCACAGAGATGGCACGTGGTTCCAAAGGCGCACTCCCTGCTCCACAGTCACACTTTCACAAGATCAGCAGCCCAGAATCTTACCATCTAAAACCATCTATTTTGCAAGGACTGCCTTCAGTGACAAGGTCCCCACTTTGTGGGTGGGTGCTTGTCTTCCTGCACAAAGGCCTCAAGGGAGCCACCCATCCACGCAGGTAAAGTCCCAACAGGCCCTCCGCTCCACCTTCTGGACATACCGCCTGGCCCAATTCCCAGTCCCCCCACTACCTTCTTACCATGTGGCTCCAACAGTTACTCCGCTCCCACGGCCCTGCAAGGCTCCCTCCACCCCAAGGGCAGAGCCTCCTTGCCTGGCACCCTCCCATCCACCTGGCCCCTGGGGGCCTAGTGCTTCTCTCATGATGCCTGCAGTCCCAGCCCTTGCCCACCCAGCAGCCAGCAATCATCCCTAACCAGCACCTCCTTGACCCACACTTTTGGGGACAACCACATCCTTCGGGGTACCACAGGCTCATCCTGCCCTCCTCCCTCCAACTCGCTTCTGACACAATGGCCAGAATGACACTCTGTTCCACGTTCACCCTGGTGACCTCCCAAATCCTCCCGTGAACCAAGGCCGTCCTCGCTCATCTCCCGTTGTCTCCCTGGCTCCCCCTCCGGCCCAGCTGCCCACGGGTGCTGGGGAGTTGGTGCCCAGCCCTGCTTCTGGTCTTGCCCTGCGGCCTCAGGCTGGGAGTCGGCAGCTCCTGCTCCAGGGCTGGCTCCTGGTGGCCACTCAGGGGTCTTGGGCTCGCTCCAGCCCTCGCTCTACCTCCCCAAGAAAGAAGCACCCGCAGGGCAGGGGTGACGGTGGGTTTTAGGACACCCCTGGGCCAGCACTCTGTGGAGTCTAGCAATGAGGAAGAGCGTCATCGCTGGCCCGCCTGCAGAGACTGGTGCTACCGCACAGAGATGTCAGACTGGATCCCAGTGGCAAGTGCCTCTGGGTGTTTTCCGGAATGGAAGGAGAGGGTAGCGCAGGAGCCAGAAAGAGGCTTGCCGACCAGGGCCTGTCTGGTCTTGACTGTCATCTTCTGAGGGGGCTCCAGCAAAGAAGTGTTCCCTCAGAAAACAGTCCAAGCGCTCGGCCTTGCAGACAATGCCCAGCAGCCCCTGACCTCCCCTGACCGCCCCATCCCACAGGGGATCTCTCATCAAGGCCCGTACGAGCACCCGCTGCCCCCTGGCACCCCCCCCCTCAGTCTGCAGCCTCGTTACTGCTGAGGACTCCGTGACAGACCCCCCTCCTCCAAGCCCCAGGCAGCCCAAACGCTGCTACACACGGAGACACCACCTAATCGACTTTGTGTGTCCCTTGGACATGCCGCACCTCGGACTCTCCTGGAAGGCAAGCACAGAACAGTCGTCTCTCCTTCCGACTCCACACCCAGGGGGCAAGTCTGTCCATGTAGGGTCTACGGCTCAGTGGCGGTGGACTGCATGGACACACCAGCTTTGTTCAGCAGCTACTGAAGGAGCCCTGGGAGTGCTCGGCAGTTCACCCAAAGGTGGGCTGATCACGCCCACTCAGTGGCTCTGCAGAAAAGTCACGGTGACTTGTTCTTATAAGGCTCTCAGCCTCGGGGCGGCAGCTCAGCCCACCACCTGCTGCTCGCCCACTCCCAACACTGCAAGGAAAGAAAGCAACTGTGGCCCAAGCTGAGGGTTGTGTAAGTGAAGGAGCCAGGAGGTGGGTACTGTTCTCAAGCTGTTCCACATCAACGACTTCCTGCGGGCTTAGAGACTGGACCACCAACCTGAACGTTCAAAGTGTACAAGGTCCACATCTCCATGGGGGGCCAAGAGTGTGCATGCCTTTGGGACACAAACCTGGCCACCTGCGCTAAGTAGCCGTGACCAGGAAGAAGGCTTCCTCTTTTAGTCTTCAAAAGAGGTGGGGAGGGGTGTGGCAGAATTTGGGAGCCCAGGGAAGATGTTGGGAAGCTCTGGACCCTATTGAGTCTCCACTGTCAAGGTCCCCTCCAGACTCCATTTGGGCAAGTCCTTGTGTGGAGAGAAGCAAGAAGGAGTTCCCTAACTCTTGCCCCTTGTGCCTTGAGGGTCTGATTGAAAACTAATTTGAAGAAGCTTCTCCCTTTCTTCCCAAACGCTCCAGCAAGTCCTGGTTGTCTTTCCCACCTGCACCCTTTCTGATTCACCTCCCCAGGAGCTGCAACAGAGGAGAGCATGAAGTCTGATCTTCACCCCATTCCAAGTGAAAGGAGGAAGCCTGGTGGCACAGTGGTGACGTGTTGGGCTGCTAACCAGAAGACCGGCAGTTCAAATTCACCGGCCGCTTCCCTGGGGAAAGATGAAGCTTTCCACCGCCACAGAGCTACAGTCTCAGAAAGCCACAAGGCAGTCCCAGCCTCTCCTATGGGGCCACTGCAAGTTAGAATCATCTCAATGGCAGGGAGATCGGGTGTTTTGGAGGTGATGGAAAGATACTGTCACTCAAAACAAAAACAAGACGACAGCCAAGGTAGCCCCTCTTCTTCAGGGGTGCTGGGTGATGGGCGTCAGGACTAAGCTGTCCCCGCTTGCTGGCTGCTACAAATCAGCTGCTGCAAAGACGGGGGACCTGGCCCTTCATCACAATCTAGAAATCCCTTGAAGCCAGATGCATCGTAGTGGACTCCACAGTACTGGAATGGCTTCTTTAACAGAGGGGGAGACAGTAGACAGATGATCAGGAGAAACAGAAAGCAAAGGAAATGGCGAAAGAAAGAGTCCATTCCACAGACGAGAGCAAACCCTGCAGCAGCAGCAGCAGCAGCAGCAGCAGGAAGAGCCACAGCAAGAGGAGCGGGCACATGAGTCCACCACAAGGCACACTGTGCTGCCTGGCTCACCAGAAGGGACCAGGGGCAAAACGACACGGCGCAGGGCAGACAGGATGCAGGCTGCAGGAAAAGGCACTGACATAGAAGGGTCCTCAGGGAGAGCCCTTCAGACAAGGTTCAGGGGCTTTGTGAGAACAATAAGATTTAGCACATGTGTGCATAGTCTCGCATTCACACGCACACACACACTCTAGTATTGTAACAAAGTAGCTGGAAAAAACTGGACACGGCCACTCTCCTGGGAAAGGTTTCTTTCCAAGGTGGAGACCTCTCCACGCACCCTCGGTATTTCTGAACTGTATGAACAAACTATCCACTGAAGATAAAATAGGGCTCTGGGAAGTAAAAGCTGGCACCGTGGGAGCCCAAAACCCAGTCCAAAGGCATAGGAGCTACCTGAGCCACTGTTTGGGGTCTTGGAGGAAGAACTGCTGGGGAGGAGAGGAACCACAGCGGGGGACGAAGCGTGGGACAAATCCCAGCCCAGTAGACAAACAGTTGCAATCAGTGGAGGGGTGAATGCACAAGAGGGGGATGCCAGGTCTGGGAGGCGGGCAGTAGGGAGATGGGGGCAGGGCAGGGCCTTCTCTGGGTAAGGCACCCTGTGGGGTTCTTGACAACCTTGGCCTCATGCTGATGCCACCACCTCCCAGCTGGGACAACCAAAAGTGTTTCCAGAGGCCAAATGTCTTCTGGAAGGAGGGTGGGGGCACCCCTGTTAAGAACGCGGCTCTATGCCTTTAAAAAAAAAAAAAAAAAAAAGGCTGAGCGCCGGTGGCCTAGTGGTTGTGCACGGGACTGCGGCCCACTGGGATGGAGGTTCAATTCCGGCTCCCAGGAGCAAAGGCTGGGCCTCCTACTCCCACCACCTGAGGGCAGTGATGCCTTAAAAAAAAAAAAAAAAAAAAAAAAGAATGCGGCTCTACACATGTCACACCGCACCACGGTCAAGATGGGAGGGATCCAGGCCAGAGGTGAAGCAAGGGCAAGGTGGAGGAAGAGGCCCAATACCTTCTGGGGAGGATAGCAGGGTCCCTGGAGACCAGCAAGACACGGAATGAGAAAAATCGACACAGTCCAGAGAGCCCCGCCATACTCAGACACCTCTAGCACCGGGTGGCCAGCCTTCTACACCCAGGCCGGCCTGTAGCTCTGTCCTCTCTCAAGCCTCCGAATATGCTGCTGAGGCCCTCTTTTTGTAAAGCCCCCGCCTGCAGGCGCTTCAGACCTTCTCGCATGGGACTACGCCAACTCCTCGGCTCCCCAAAGCCACCGAGGGGGCTCTCAATCGGTGCCCTCAGTGGCACCCGGGGTGCTAGGGGTCTTGCCTAGGCTGCAGGGTCCTCCTGGGCCTCAACCTGCTCTATCCTGGTTCGCTGTGCTGCTGCCAACAGAGTCCTCGTCCTTCCCTGTGAGGGCCATCTACCTGCCCACTGCCACGGGAACAAGAACGACCCTCCACGTAGCCCAGCCACGGGGCCCACGGGCTCAGTCCCAAGTTGGAGTTCTAGGAACCACTAGGGGTTTTTACCCAGCAACCTGCCTCTGTAACAGCAGCAGACCAGAAAGGATCCTTCAGGAGACCCGGGGATGGAGAACGGCCCTGCAGAACGGGCCCGGCCCTGTCTGAGCCACCTGGCTCGCTACCCTGCCTCTGCTCCCTAAGCAAAGCCACAGAGACCCTCTCCCCTGTGTTCCTTGCTTTCTCCCACCACTCCCTCAACCACACCCAGCAACGTGGGGTTCCTTTCTCCAACCCCAGCTCTTCCCTGAAGGCTCCTGCACTCCAGTCCCAGGACCACAGCCCTGCTGAATTCTGTGTCAGGACCAGAGTCAGCAATGGGGATTTTACTGGTAAGACTGGCTGTCTCTCTGTAATGCTCACATCATGTCACAACTCGGGCAAAACAACGCCAGACACTCTAGATGAGTAGATCTGACTGTATCGCAATAAAACTTTACAGGAAACAGGCATCGGGCCAGATGTGGCATACAGGACAGTTCACAACTGATCAGCCCTGGTCTACACGGCACTGCTTTGGTCCTTACAAAGACCTCAATCCTTAGTGGGGCAGCACGAACCGTTTGCACTCAGCTGCTAACTTAAAGGCTAGAATCCTAACCCACCTAGTGGAGCCACGGGAGAAAGGCCTGGGGATATGCTTTCACAAAGACCACAGCCAGGAAGGACCTCTGAGCAGCTCTACCCTGGGACTTGTGGAACACCCAGAAGGGCATTGACTCTGCTCCTCCGTCACCCACCGACTACTTGAGAAACTATTTGCCCCACGTGAGGTACCCCAAGAGCAGCACTGAGGAGGAGGTGTTCAGTGAAGAAGAGTAATGACGAAAGGGCAAGCGGAAAAAGCTTCTGAGAATGTTAACAAATGCTGGATATTCTAGTTGTCCCTCAGAATCCCCAAGACTTGGAAGAAACAGGGAAACATCCTACCAAATGCTAACTCAAGAAAAGTACACCCCACGGAACAGGGACACTGGCCAGTGCTCTTCACAACACACAAACGGTGCCAAAGCCCATCGGTGACCTCATCTCCGAGAAAAGCTTGTTCCTCGAAGGGACAGGGAGGGTGGCCCGCGTTATCTGAGCAACACATGTACGATGACAAAGTGAACTTCATGTCACCCTGAGATCTCAGGAGGGCAGGGCTGCTGGGCAGCTCTGGTCTGGGGGAGGCAGGGCCCTTCAGGAGTGGGGGGTGGGAGAGCATGAGCCTATCTCAGCAGGGTGGGAACAAGGTGTGGCCAGAAGTCATGAAGGGAAGACGGAAGGGGAAGCCAGGGACAGTTGCTAGGAGCTCAAGGCTAGACAAAGCCTGACAGCGCAGAGCTAACAGGCCTGGCCAGAGGCCCAGCATCAGGAGGCCTACGGAAGCAGGCAGGGCAACCCAGCTCGACTGGGCCAGGTAGACTGCAGCACCCCACGCTCTTCTCAGAGATGACTCTTGGTATCCTTAAAGGACACCCAGCAAAACTAGTGCGGAGGAGGAAAGGACACAACTCACAACGAATGACCACAAGTCAATGCAGTGAACAGCTACAGCAATGTGGTGCTGTCAAGAGAACTAGAGATGACAGTAGAGAACATGCCACATCACCTTGGTTATCTCAATGGCACCGAAGAAACTTTGAACAACAGCCGCTGCCCACTGACGGCTGTTCTTCACTATGCCAGGGCATGCTGCAGGAACCCCACGTCAGCGCACATGAGAAAGAAGCCTAGGAGGGGCATGCTCAACCTCTAGAGAGTTCCAGATATGCTGATAAAAGATGTGCTCTTACCACTTTTTCCAAAACAGCAAATATTTTCACCTTAAATCCCACAGATGCCCAAAGACTACAGGAGGTGAAACCTCTGGCCAGTAAGTGAATTCAACTCATCATGACCCCAGACAGTGGAGTTCTGTGGCTGTTAACTCTGGATAGAAGTGCCTCCTCTTTCTCCCTTTGAATGGCTGGTGGATTAGAACTACTGACACAGAGTAACCCACTATACCACAGGTGAAAGATGTCCCTTAATTTCAGACCACACTGCAAAAGGAGAGCAGGTACATTTTCTAGGGAGTGTCTTAAGTGACCGGGGAGAAGACCAGATCAAAACAAGAGACTGGTCTCCTTGGGAACTCCTCCCACTTTTTTTTTTTTTTTTTTTTTTTTGCTGAGAAAATGGAATATATTTCTCCCAACAGCACTGCAAGGTAGAATGTTATCACACGGTAATTCCAAGTCCCCCATTTCTGATGCTTGAACCTAAACTTACTGTCGCCTGCTGTGTATGCTAATAGATTTTTCTTGCACTAAATGGTTAGCAGAGTAAAATGGACTTTACCAACACTTTGTTGGCTTATTTCCTAGGGGGGAGGGGGGGGGGAATAAGCCCAGGAAATCTCACGTCCTAACCCTCAAATGGAATTCTAGCCCAGGCACACTAAACCTTGGTGGCAAGAATAGTTTCTGTTTTGCACACCTGGGCGAGGAGGGCTGCAGTAACCCTAACTCAGGGGTCTCTGCTTCCTGAACAAGGTTAAGGAGCAGTCCCCTTTCTTTCAAGTCACACCTCTCATCAGGCCTCCCCGCGGACTCCTCCACCTCCAGGAACACACCTTGCTTATTGTTACAGGGGAGGAATCGAGGTAAACCACCTGCTGTTTATGGGCGGTACCCGGGACAAACGAGTTAAATTCCACCCTCGGTTTGGAAAGACAAACCTCCCTATTGTGCACACTAGGTGAGAGACTCCAGGCTCTGAGGCTGCAGGTCACTGGAGGTTTGGGCAAACCCACACAATACCGAAAAGGGGGAGGGGGCTCTCGCCGCATTTGTGATACTGAACGCTGCACAGCGCCCACCGCAGCTGCTGGTGAAAAGCAGCGTGCAACACACCCACAGCTGCCGCGGCCTCCAAGCAGGCTGTGCGGTTTGAAATAAAGATGTCCAGAGCCCCAAGCTCTCCCTCGCGCCGCTCGAGGGCCTCAGCATAGTACACTACCCCCACCCACACCACGCAACCAGAGAAGCAAACCCTGGGGAGAGGCCGGAAGGAGGTGCTAAGCCGGAGCCCCCAAGGATGGACTGAGCCCGAAACGCCCCAGCCCCGTCCTTGCTGCAGAGGGAGGTCCGGGGAGCCCACGAGGTGCCGCACAGACCCGCACCCGCTGGAGCCCTCAAGCAGCCCTGACCCTGACCCACCCACCCCGACTCCCTGAGCCCCAAAGCCCGGGACAAAGCCCGACCGTGGACGAGCAGGGGGCCGAAGGTCGGGCTTTGCACCAGGGGCCGCACTACAGGAACCCGCCTGCCTGGTGCCCACCTCGTCCCCGCGCAGGCCGGACGCCCACCCCGACGGCGCCCCGGGAACGGCGCGGGCACCCCCGCGCCCAGGCCAGTCACGTTAGCGCCCACCCACCCCCGGCTGGGCACATTCGCAACCATACCCCAGTCAGGCACCGTCGCTTGTTCACCCATCCCCGGCCGAGCATGCTCGCACCCACACTTCACGCCCACGTCCCAGCATCGGCCCTGCCCGGCGCACCCTGTGCCCGCGCGGCCTGCGCCCCTCACGGCCCGGTCCCGGTGGGCACGTGCCCCGCACCCCCACACACTGCCGTGGCAGGCGCCCGCCCCGCCCCCTCGACCTCCGTGGCTCGGATCCGTCGACCCCGACCAGGGGCTTCCGCCGAGACCAGAGCCGCAGGGGCAACAGCGCCGGCCTCTCCGCCATCTTCCCAGGCCCGTCTGCCCCCCGCCCCGCGACCCACCGGCCCCGCGCTCTCACCGGCGAGCTGCGCGCGGGCCGCGCCGCCACAGCTCCTCATCTCGGCCTGCGAACCGCGTGAACTGCCCCGCGGCCGCCGCCGCCGCCGCCGCCGCCTTCGCAGCCGGAGTCCGCCGGCGATGCTGCCGCCGGCCCAGTGCGCGGCGGCCGCGCGTCCTCCCGTCACCAAGCGCAACCCCCCGCCTCCGGCCCCGCCCCCCGAGCCGCCACCGCCAGGGGGAGCCGACGTCTGGGCGCGAGACGCCTGCGCAGGCGCTCGGCACGCCGGGAGCCGCAGTCCCGCCGATAGCGCGCGGCACCCTGGGAGCACGGGTCTGGAGGGGCCTCGCGCGTGCGCGCGGCACACGGGGAGCCTGCTGTCCGCAGTCGGCCTGGCCCCGCCCACAGGGCGCGCACCGGCGCCGGCGCCGCTTCCCCAGAGCAGGTTTGAGGCTGGCAGCGCGCGGCGCTCCCACCACCAGGTCACGTGAATCCGGGGTGCTCCCCGCGGCACGCCCAAGAGTTCTCTTAGTCCTGCGGTCAGCAGCCGAAAGCGGCCTCCGTACCCGATCTCTCCCGATCATTCTTTCGAGTGAAACAGTTGATAACGCTCTCGTGTGGATTTGATGTCATTTACTCCCCGAACCATGGTGGGCTTCTCCAAGTAGGATTCTGGAAAATGGGCAGCCATGGTGTCTCTTGGGCCTCTTCTTTCTCTTTGTTTCCTTAATTCTAATTCTTCTTGGTAATTTACTCAGCATCGTCTCTACTGACGTTTTCTTCCGGGGTTTCCAACGTGCGTAGCTATTCGCACCGTCTCGCTCTCCGCCACACAGACAGCCCCGACCAAGCCGCCGCCGCCGCCGCCGCCGCCTCTGCGGCCTCCGATCTCCCCACCCACAGACACTCCCGGGTCAGTCACCCGTGCTCCCCGCAGCTCCCTCTTGGTCCCTCTCCGTGTCTGCTGCAGAACACCACACCGGCTGGCTGGCTTCACTCGAAACCCGAAGCCACTCCCAGAGGGCAAGGGACCACTTCTCAGCCCTCTCCAGCCCTGCATCCCACAAAGGACCGCCCACTGCCCGCCACCTTCCTCCTGCGTCCCAGGCAGTGCGAGCCTGGAACGCCGCCCCAGCGGTCGCCGCAAGCCTCTCCGCAAGCATGCGGACACACAGCGATTTCTCGCAACAACAACAAACCTCTCAGCTCCACTCCTCACCAGATTCCACCACTTCGGTGACGCGCACAGGGCAGCACCCCTCAAAGACACCTGCACCCTCCCTCGATGACTTCTAGGACCTCTCTTTCTCTCTTCACCCACCCACCCACCCAAGAAAGCACTCGTGTCACATATCGCTGAATTTAGTACGCATCTTTCTCTTGTCTTGCCTGCCCCTTTGGCAACATCCTACATACAGAGGGGCTTCAAAAAGTTAGTCGGGAAATTCCATGATCCTTTCACCCCATTTTTCCATCAACTTTTTGAAGTCCCTCGTAGTTGCCTTTGGGATGGGGTATCGGATGGATGTGGCAGTTACGTCATCTCACGGCAATTTATGAGGGGGTGGCATCTAGCCTGTCAGTCTGGTCGCAGCTTGATGACCTCATTTGGACAAGCTACGGAGATAAATAGCTCACTGGAGGACGGATACAAGCTCGGCTACTTCTCCCTGCAGACTAGACACATAGAGCTATGCAGATGGAACCAGAGTCCTGCAGCTGGAGGAGCCACCTGGAGACCCACGCCAGAGCTGAGATGCTTCCACCACCACTGGCTTTCACAAGATTTCCCACCCACCGACCTGTGCTTTTCCTGCACTCAGTGTCATTGTATGTGCTATGTGAATCTGTGAAATTTATGGACTGGTATAGGACATATGCGCTAATATCAAACTTAGGAACTTGATCTGGACCGGGCCAGCATGCTTTCTTATTGTACAATTGCTCATTTATATAAATCTCTTTCTTACACACATATGAGTATCTATGAATTTGTTTCTCTCGTCAACCCAGAGTAGCACAATGGAATACAAGGCATATGAAGCTGAAAAACCTCATTGTCATTGAGTTGATTCCAACTCATAAGGAACATATGGGCAGGGTGGAACTAGTTCTGTAGATTTCCAAAACTTTTTTAAAAAATAATTTTATTGGGGCTGAGCCCCGGTGGCGTAGTGGTTGTGCACGGGACTGCGGCCCCCACTGGGACGGAGGTTCAATTCCAGCAGTGGGGCTGGGCCTCCTACTCCCACCACCGGAGAGCAGTGATGCCCCCCCCCAAAAAAAAAAACAAAAATAATTTTATTGGGGACTGAGCCCCAGTGGTGTAGTGGTTGTGTGCGGGACTGCAGCCCATGGGGTTGGTGGTTCAAATCCAGCAGCAGTTCTCCAGAAGCAAGGCTGTGCTTCCTACTCTCACCAGGGCAGTGATGCCACAAAAAACAAATTTATTGGGGTCTGCTAACTATAATGTCAGCAGTTCAAAACCACCAGCCACTCCTCAGAAGAAAGAGGGCTTACTATTCCTGTAAAGAGTTACAGTCTCAGAAACCTGTATTCAGCATCGACTTGATGGCAGTGAGGTTGGGTTTTTTTTCCCCCAACTGATTGCATGAGGCCCACCCACTTTATGAAAGGATAATTTACTTAAACTCAATGATTCTAAAATTAAAGTGACCAGATTTTAAGCGGGACACCATTGATGGGGGGGGGGGGCGGGAAAAGGGTGGTATTCCTTGATTAAAAATTTGATCTATATGGAGCAGCAAAAATTTTCATGGAATACAAAAATAGAATTGTAATACATTTATTTTAATTTTAAAACGCTGAGGGACATGGATGTTAACCCAAATTCACTGCCCTTAGATCTAGTCTAGCTCCTCTGTTGCTGGTGCCATCAAGGCCGTTCTAAGTCACAGGGAAGCTACGCAAACCAGGATAATAGGGCTTCTAAGACTAGATCTCCATGGGAACAAACAGCCTCTCTCCCTCCGAGCAACTAGGGAATCGTTAACCTCTGACCTCAGGCTAAGCATTGGGTTTATCTGTTAGATGAGAATCACAACTGCCAGAATACTTTCACAGGCTGAGCCCCGGTGGGGTAGTGGTCATGTGTGGGACTGTGACCCACAGGCCTGGCGGTGCAGATCCAGCAGCAGCTCTCCAGGAGCAAGGCTGGGCTTCCTACTCCCACCAGGGCAGTGATGCAACGCCCCCCCCCCCCCACACACACACAATACTTTCACAGCAACGCCTGGTTTAGAATTTGATGGAATAATGGAGTCCTAGTCCAAGGCCCTTGACTCAGTCATAAGTCTCTGTGACCCGCTAAGACAGAGCGCCACCATTCGTTTGTCAGTCTGGCTTGTAAGCTGCTGTAAGGCTGGAAGCTGTGCCTCTGGTATTTCAAACGCCAACAGGGTCAATTGTGATGGCAGGTGGAAGTGGAGCTTGTGGACTAGGGCTAGAGAGAGGGACATAAAAATCAGAGAAGATGGGGCATGGAGGTTAACAAAAACAATGGATAGCAGCCGACTATTGTCTGATACGGTGCTGGAAGTTGAGCCCCTGCTTTCTAAGGCACTCAAAACATGACTGGGGAACCGCTGTCCCCTCAAAGTAGCATTCACTTGAATGACACGTGGAGACAGAAGCTTTTAACCTTCACTTGCTGATGTAGCAAAACTCAAAATGAGAAGAATCGCTGCAAACACTCCCTGGTAATCAGAGTACAGAATTTACAAAGTATGAATCTAGGAAAACGGCCAATCCTCACTAATGAAGTGGAAAGCAGAAAGATCAATATCCCTTTATACAATATGCATTAAAGAGCTGAAAAGAACTCAAATTGTTCATTTTTGAGACAGACAACCATATGGTTGATTATCCTGGGAATGACTCATTGAAGAGGTAAGGCTTCACAGTGGTCCTCAAAAAGGACATTTCAAGATGTAGACTGAGGTACAACACTGTCAGTGATAGGATATTCCTTCCAGAAAGACCAAGTAATACAACCATTACTCAAATTTACACACCGCCCATTAATGTCTGTGGGAGTTACACAATTTTATTCCAAATTGATAAGAGAATGAAGGGGTGAGGAAAAAAATTAATTTTTAAAAATGAGTGAAGGGGTGAAGTCTAGCTTATCAATCAGGTCCCACTCTGATGGATCCCTCCTTGTGGGCATGGCATTTCCATGAGGATTTGGGGGGCTTCTTCCTTCCTGGAGGCGGCGGGACATGCTCTCTTTGTTTCTCCTTCCTGTTGACAAGCCACGTGGAGCCACGTTGTTGGCAGCCAGAGCCCTGGAGATGCTGCCACTGGCTCTGCATCCACAAGCCCTCCTCCCCCCCTCCGCCCAGCGTCCTTGCAGGTGTTGCGTGAGTCTGAAGAGGGGTTTACAGACTGTTGTAGGGCATGGAGGCAAATATGGGACTTACAGACTTGCTCCGGATCGGGCTGCGATGTTTTCTTAACATGCAATTGCTCTTTGATATGAGGCGCTCTCTTAGATATACACACATGGGTGTCTTTGGATATGTTTCTCTAGTCAACCTGGATTAACAATGCCAAAGTGAAGAAATTTATTGATTTTATCAATTTCTGTCATCTGAAAATGATCAAGCAATATATCAAGAAGGGTTGGTAGTTACTAATGATTGAAATGTGAAAGTTGGAAACAAAGAAAAGGATCTACAGTTAGAAAATAAGGCTTTGTTGGTAGAAATGGCCCCAGAGATTGCAAGATAGAATTTTATAAGACCAACAACTTATTCAATGCAAATCACTTTTTCAATAACATCATGTGGACCTTACCAAATAAAATACAAATGATAGAGCACCTCAATTATCACCAGTCAGAACAAGAACAGACCTAATTTCACAATAGGTTGTCAATTGCTTATATGCAAGTTCAAGTTGTAGTCAAAGAAAATGGAATAACCCGTGACAGCCAAATACGATCTTAAGTATATCCCACCTGAATTTACAGACCATTTCAATCACAGATTTGATGCATTGAACACTGGTAACTGAAGACCAGAGGTTGTGGGATGACACCAAGGGTATCAAACATGAAGCGTGCAAAGGGTAATTTAAAAGACAGGAAAGAAAAATGACAAAAACAGATGTCAGGAGAGACTCTGAAACTTCCTGAAGTGAAAGTCACTAACACACACAGGAGAAATGCTGGGCGCAAAAGAGCTAAACAGACCATTTAAAAGGACATCTGGAAAAGAGGAAATCAAGGGCGACAATGAATTATACAAATGCAAAGAGTTAGAAAGCCAAAGGAGAGCACACCTGGCATTTATCAGGTTGGAAGAACGGAAGGAAAATCCAAGCCTTACATTACAATTCTGAAAGAGGCTTGTGTCAAATGAAAGTGAAAGGAATGCACAGTCACCATACCAAAAAGAATTTATCTAAGTTGAACCACATCAGGAGGTAGCATGTGATCAATAATTGATGGTATTGAGGGGAAAAGTCCAAGCTGTACTGAAGGCATTGGTTTTAAAGCACATCATAACAAGGCTCAAGGAATTGATGGAATACCAAGGGAAACATTTCAACAAATGCAGCCCTGGAAGCACTCACTCTTCAATACCAATACATTTGGAAGACAGTTACCTAGCCAACTGACTAGAAAATATCTACATTCATGTTCATTCAAAATAAAGGTGAGCCACATATGTTAAGATCATTAACCAATATCATTAATATAATATGCAAGTAAAGTTTGCTGAATGTCATTTTAGAATAGTTGCATCAATACATGGACAGAGCATAGTTAGAAGTTCAAGCCAGGTTGCCAGAATGATGAATATCCTTGGTGATATCAGCTGGTTTTGGGCTGAGGGTAGAAAATACTAGAAAAATGCTTACCTTTACAGATGCTTATGTATATTTACTGATTATAGATAGGCATTTGACTGTGAGGATTAGAACAAACTCTGGGTGTGTGACGAATGGTCATTCCAGAACACTTAATTTTGCTCTTGTGGAATATCTAGACCAAGAGCTAGGTGTTCAACTAGAACAAGAGGTATTAAAATCAGGTTTAAAATCAGGAAAGGTGTTCCCCAGAGTCGAAGCCTTTCACCACACATAGTCATTTTATACAATCAAGCATGAACCTTGGTGGCGTAGTGGTTGAGCGCGGGACTGCGGCCCACTGGGTTGGGGGTTCAAATCCAGCAGCAAGGCTGGGCCTCCTAGTCCCACCACCAGAGGGCAGTGATGCCCCAAAAACAAACAAACAAAAGTTTTGGGCTGAGCCCCGGTGGCGTAGTGGCTGTGCACGGGACTGCGGCCCACTGGGACGGAGGTTCAATTCCAGCAGTGGGGCTGGGCCTCCTACTCCCATCGCCGGAGAGCACTGATGCCCCCCAAAAAACAAAACAAAACAAAACAAAACAAAACAAAACAATGAAGCAATGAAGCAATCTCTACTATTAGATAGCCTGGAACTAGAGAGCAAAGAAGGGGTGAAATGGGAGCAATATCATGTAGAATGAAACTGCATAGTGAGCTCACTCTGCATGCATTATATTGGCGCATCTGAATATGATACTACATGGGCTATGTTTCTGAGTATGATTCTAACCTCTACATAGAGAAGCTTGTTTTCCAGAATAAAGTCTCCCATGTTTATTTTCACATTTAAAATTTAGTTATCTGGGATGTTTATTTTGCTTTGCTCATAATATTTAGATTTTCTTATTTTACTTTCATTGTGCCATAGATTGGTATTATTACATAGATTACATCAAAGAGTAGATATGGATTCTCTGATAAGCTGAATAAGGCTTGAACTTTGGTGGAAGGTCTTCCCACATGTAGCATATTCATGAAGCCTCTTTACAGTGTGAATTCTCTGATGCTGCTTTAACTGTGGCTTCTGGTAAAGGCTCTTCCACATCATTAAATTTATACTGTTTTTCTCCTGTGTAAATGATGTGATTTTAAATAAAAGCTATGCTTTAAATGAAAACCTTTCCACACTCATTGTGCCCGAACTGGTTTTCTCCAGTATGAGTTCTCTGATTTTTTTTTTTTAAAGGAGCTAGGTATTAAATCCAAAAATTTCCTCACATTTACTACATTTAAGTGGTTTATTTCTTGTGCAAACTCTGTGAGGTGTTGACTAAAGTCTCATCCACCTTGACCACATTCAGACATTTTTCGTGTTTTAGTTCTTCCTCCAGTGTGCCCTCTCCGACATCTAGTTAGGTCTGAGTTATACTTGGAGGTTTTGCTACAGACGTCACATTGAGAGACTTCCCTCCTTGTTTTATGTCTTTGAGATCTCACAACATTTTGGTTAGGGTTCTAACTTTTATCAAATGAACTACATTCCTGGGTTCATTTTCCTGAAGATCTCTTCCTCTGTAGGACAACTGCTTCTCTCACTGTCCTGTGAAGATGGGTTTTTGCCCAACAAAACTTTCTAGATAACCTAGTAGGTTATTTGCACCAATATTTTTGCATAGTGGATGTGTTAGACGGGGTTCTCTAGAGAAACAAAAGCAGGACACCAATAATTTTATATATATTTATATAGATAGAAAGATATTTAACATAAGAAATAAACAGTTAATTAATCTATAAAGCAGTACAAATGGCTCAGTGCAACTCACATATGAGACAGCTAACACACTGGCAATCTTTTGAGTCTTGAGGCCCGTGGGTAATCCTCTGTAGAGCAATCAGACTATCCGGCCACAGGCAGCAAACAGCAAGGCAGTCAACCAGATGACCAGGTCTGATAGTCCCCAGCTCATGAGATGACTATTCCAATAGCGTGGCGAAGCAGGGCTTAAAGGACCCTCAACTGACAGCGTCACTGTCCACAGATCAGGCGACCCACAGGTGGTGTAGCTTGCAAATCGAGGCACTGGGTAAGCAAGGCAGTCGGCTGCACACTGGTCCGAAGATCCAAGATCAAGAGAGAGAAAGGCGAGGCTCACGGAGCCACTTATCTCTCCATCCTTCCAGTAATCTCACATGTGTTTACTGGCCACGTTGTCACAACAAAACTACCTGTCTTCATTGGTGATGTTGGTGCAACAAACCTACCAGTCACAGTGGATGTCCATGGTTTAGTTTTTCAGAATCTGCTTTATCTCAGTCCTGTACTTTTTTACATCTTTGGGAATTTTAGTTCATAATTGGTAATTCCTCCTCAGCCCCAATCTCAGAATCTGTTATGCAAAACCACAAATGAATTACTGGAAAATTGTATGTGTTAGACATGCCTGTGAATCAATATGTAAAAGCTAAACTTCCTACAGAAAAAATGGATCAGAGCCAGAATTCAGAAGTACAACTAGCCAGCCCATAGAATGAAAACATTCAAACTTACTAACAATTAAGGAAACCACTTTATAATTCTGATCATCTATCAATTTGGCAAATTTATATCTCTGCATGTATTTTGAAGGCTAGACTGGGTGCTAGATCAGAAATATAACATTCAAAATATAAAATATTTGCATCATCTCTGGTCTCACCATATTTTAGACAGATATCTAAGCAAGTAAAAAATTTTAAAACATGAAATAAAAATTATACAAAATACAAAAATCATGGAAAATGGAATAAAAAGATAATGGAATTTTCCCACAAAACTTTGGATGACCCTTCATATGTTAAAATACACCATGGACTCCCTAACCTACATATGGACCTCGAGAACACCTTCAGGAAGAACTGAAGCATAAGCTCAAAATGAAATTAGTTATCAGTAGCGGACACAAAAGCCTGGAATACATGACAGAATTAGTCAAGTTCAATATTGAAAAAAATTTCAGGGCACTCCATCTAGATCAATAAGTACAACGAAGAGAATAGAAAGTGATGGAAAGGAGAAGGAAGTACGGACAGATCATGCAAGACACTGCAAAATAACCAAGAAGATTTGATTGCATTCTGATACTTTAAAAGTAGCAGTAGTCAATGTGGATGAGAATCTGAAGAAACAATGACTGTCATATATTGTTGATGGGGTTATCCTGAAATATGACTGTTCTTCCCATGCTTTTATTGGGGCTCCTACAACTCTTATCACAATCCATACAGTCATCCAGTGTGTCAAGCACATTTGCACATGTACCACTATTATCATTTCAAAGCATTCTCTTCCCACATGAGCCCCTGATATCAACTTCCCATTTCTTCATTTGATGTGTGGTAGTTACACAATCTTTTGTCAGTTTGAGATTATTAAGAGTTAAGGGGTGGGGCTGAGCCCCGGTGGCGTAGTGGTTGTGCGCGGGACTGCGGCCCACTGGGTTGGAGGTTCAATTCCACCTCACAGGAGCAAAGGCTGGGCCTCCTACTCTCACCACCAGAGGGCAGTGATGCCCAAAACAAACACAAACAAACAAACAAAAAAGACTTAAGGGGTGGAATTTAGTCTGCTGATCAGGTCGCAGCTCAATGACTTCATTTGGAGGTGCTGAGGACACCAGAGGTGGGACACCTGCTCACTTCCTGCGAGACAGTCCTGTTGACAAGCCATATAAAGCTACGTGGAGTGAGCCAGAGTCCTGGAGCTGAGGGAGCCGCATGGAGACCCACGCCAGCACTGACTGAGATAAGTTTCTTCCATCGCCACTGGGCCCAAAAAACTTTCTACCCACTGGCCAGTGCTCTTCCTGCATTCTGCGTCATCGCATGCATTGTGTGAGTCTGAAGAGGAATTTATAGGTTGACATCAGAAATATAGGCTAATGTCAGGCTAATGGACTAGATCTGGCCTGGACTGAGATGTTTTCTCAATATGCAATTACTCTTTGATATAAAGTCCTTTCTTATACATATATGAGTGTCTATGAACTTGTTTCTTTGGTCGACCCTGACTCACACAGGGAGAGTAACGACGGCCTCGGATAGAAGAGCTGTATTAAATAATTATCTGCATTGGAATTCCATGGTGAATATGGGAAGGTTCCCTTTGAGGTTGGGTGTGCCTGCTTCTAATTCAACTGTTTCTGTTCAACATTGGACTTAGTGTTCCCAGCCTAGTCTTACTAGACAACAGAAAAAAATTGTATTAGAGAGGGATAAGTTAAATCATGATTCATAGGTAGAAAATACTGAATTTTTCAGACCATAAGACATACCCAGTTTTATTTTAATTTAACAACTATTGTTAGTAACGAACTATAGAAACAATCCCTGAAAGCATAGTCTTAACAACTATTTTTAATTTAACAAATTTCTACTATATGCAACAGACTGGTGAGCATTAAGTCCATTGATTAAGTAATAATTGCATACTAATTTAAGCCCTTGATATGAGCTCCTTATTCCAGTTTTTTTTTTTTTGTGGCATCACTGCCCTGGTGGGAGTAGGAAGCGCAGCCTTGCTCCTGGAGAGCTGCTGCTGGATTTGAACTGTCAGCCCTGTGGGCCGCAGTCCCGCACACAACCCCCAGGCCACCAGGGCTCAGCCCCACACCCAGTTTTTAGAGGAGGAAAACAAGAAAAAAATATTCTGAACCAAATAGTACCAGTACATTAAAATGTTCTGATGTACCACACCTTTGGACCAGAAGACACACACTCATTCTCCCCCCCCCCCCATTTGGGTGGGGGGACTGCATGTATGGTTCGAAAAATACAGAAACCTACAGGTAAATTATTAGAATTAGTAAGGGTTTATTAAGGTTGCTCAATACAAAATAAAATTACATTTCTATACACAATCAGGAAGAAATAGCTAGACAATCACAGCCTCCCACAACATGGATGAATCTCACAGATATGATTTTGAGTGAAAGTCACATACCCCCCCAAAAGTATAAGTTATATGATTTCATTCATACAAAATTCATAACTAGGAAAAAATTAGTGACTATTTTGAGAGCAAGAATGAATGGAGGGAGTGTAACAGGGCTTCTTCAGTGCCGACACAGTTCTATTTCTTAAACTGAGCACTAGCAATACGGTTGGGTAAACTGGTGTAAGTTCAGTAAGCCATTACGTGTTTATGTATGATCTATTTCAATAAGACATCTTAGAGAAAAGAAACAAATTATATTATGCCTTGACTATAATAAAAATTTATAATTTATAAATCACCTCAGAATAAATCTAGCTAATTAACACTTTCTTACAGAAATTATAGTACAATGAAGCCTATAAAAGATAGAAATATCTTGTATTTCTAGGTCTCAAACATCTCACCACTTTTCTGTTACTTGTTTTAGTGAAAAATACTGTCTGCATTTTCCTTCTCTGTGTCAGTCTGGGTAGACTACAGAAACAAATCTAGGGAGACTCGTACATGTATAAGGAAGAGCTTTAGGGGCTGAGCCCAGGTGGCGTAGTGTTTGTGTGCAGGACTGCGGCCCCCAGGGTTAACGGTTCAAATCCAGCAGCAGCTCTCTAGGAGCAAGACTGGGCCTCCTACTCCCACCAAAGGGCAGTGATGCCCACAAAAATCAAACAAACAAAGAGTTTTATATACAAGAGCAATTGGGTATTAAGAAAACATCCCAGCCCAGTCCAGATAAAGTCCGTAAGTCCAATACTAGCCCATATATCTGATACCGATCTATAAATGCCTCTTCAGACTCACGAGACACATGCAAAGACGCTGAATGCAGGATGATCACAGAAGTCTTGTGGCTCCAGTGGGGGCGTAAGCATCTCAGCACTGGCAGGCATCTCCACGTGGCTCTTCCAACTCAGGGCACTAGCCTAGTTTCATGTGTCTTGTCAGCTGCAACGTCTCCCGGGGAGTCAGCCCTGTGTCCCACATCCCACGAGCTATGTGTCACCTTAGGGTCTCCAAATCACCACACATACTTGAGCATGAGCCAGCCCAGCGATCAGCTGAGGCACCTCACTTTACCCAGAAAGCTGCATTGAAAATGTGCTGACGAATCCTCGGCTTACACATGTGGATATGTGGTAGGTCATCATCACACTGTGACCTGATTGACAGGCTGAGCTCTACCCTTTCCATCCTAAGTCCCAAATTGACAACAGATTGTGTAAATACTACATTCTCCAGCAGATTTCTCCCTTCAAATGCTCTGGCTTCTGTGTGTAGGTCTTTCTCTATAAAGAGGATGGACACAGATTGCCCAACATGCAAAGTGATCAAAACAGCGTCAACAATGTCCAAAACAAAGAGTGACAGGTGGAAATGCAAGCACTGCAGTGCAGGAAAACTGGCAGCTCCAGTGCATGAGAATGTGCAGGCTGGAAATAAGCTCCATGCAGGGTCCTACGGGCATCCATGTGCAAAGCTGTTTAAGGCAGCATTCCCTCCCACTGCAACATCTCCATGATGTCTCCAAGACCTCCTAGAGTCCCTCTTGTGCACTTGAAATTCTCTTTGGAATGGGAACATACTTCCTTTCTGATAATCAAGAGGCAGGGTGGCTGCTGGATCTAATTCTTGCCATATTCATCCCATTAGATACAGCACAAGTGGTAAAACAGGGCAAAGGCAGATGGTATTAACGAATTTTTAAAAGGTCTCTGGTCCGACTTAAAAGAACCATCATTTACATCCATGTTTGCTAATCCAGCATCTCCATTCAGGACAGCCAACAATGCTTTGTGCCAAGATACAAATACAGGGAACATTCTTACACATGTCCTAGTAAACAACCAAGGGGAACTCCTGTCTCAGGTGATAGGCAAATGTGAGAGAACTTGAACAAATCGGTGTGCTGGGCAGGGTTTAGAGCAACTGGACATCCCTGTTATATCACCTGCCATCCAGGAGTTATCAGTGGACTGCCAATCCATGGATTCATTTGGCTGATTTCAAATGAATTTACTTGGGCTGAGCTCCGGTGGCGTAGTGGTTGTGCACGGGACTGCGGCCCACTGGGACGCAGGTTCAATTCCAGCTCCACGGAGCAAAGGGTGGGCCTCCTACTCCCACCACCTGAGGGCAGTGATACCCCCCCAAAAAACAAAACAAAACAAAACAAAACAAAACAAAACAAAAAATCAAATGAATTTACTTCTATGTCCACCAACCTGTGCCCACCACTGCCTTTACTTCATCTTCCTGCTTCCTGTTTATCAGCTTCCGTGAGTCAGAGGAAGCCTGACTTGAACTGGACTGCACTTAGGTATTTCTAACACTGTATGAGCCCTCTCCAGATAGAAATCTCTCTGTGGACAACACATACAAGCATCACTGGGTTTGTGTCTCTGGAGAACACAACCTGACACAGTTGGCCATTGCAACAAATTCAATCAAATAGCATTTTACCTTTGTAGCATTTATATATAGAGTTATGTCCTAAGTTTTGAAAATAATATTTGTAACTTTCACATTAAAATGTTTATCTATTCAGAGATGCATTTTAGCATACATTCAATATATTTATATTGTTAGTAATTTAATACAAGTAAAACAGCAACTGCCTTATAATACTTAAAATATGAGTATTTCTCCAACACAAAACGCTTCGAGTAATGTGCCGAGTGACTGTCATTTTCATTACCTGCTGGGCAGGACACACTGCTCTATGTCCCACTGCCACTCCCGGGGCTATGGCGGGAAACTTGGACGAGACCTGCTTTTCCCACGGACTGCGAGAGGTCCAAGTTCATGCCCATTCCAAAGGTGACTGACCCAAGAGATGTTCACATTATGGGACAGTATCGTTACTATCACACAGAACTGAAATTAGGCTGAAGATCACCCAGCAACGGTCGCAGCAACATATTAACAGGGAGCTGTCAGCGAGTCAAACTGGATTCAAAAGAGGACTTGGACCAAGGATATCATTGCTGATGTCAGGTGGAAGTAGGTGAATGCAGAGGACACCAGAAAACGCTTACTTCTATTGTATTGACTAAGCTAAGGCATTTGGCTGTGGAGATCATAAAAACTATGGATAGCCTTGCGAACAGTGGAATTCCAGAATCCTTCTGTGAAAAGTTTATTGTGTCCACCTGGCCAATAGGGAACATGTGGGATTCATCAAGTCACAGTTTGATTGGAGGCAAAGAACAAATGGCTCTGTAAGGCCCACACCTGTCTCTCTTGCTCTCTGATGATCGGACCAGGGTGCTGATGCTTCAGCTAGTTCTCTGCCTCACCTTGTGAGATAGCCTACCTGTGGACCAATCAACTGAGGGACCAGGTTGCTAGAGCGTGAGGCTCCTGGTGTGTACGCTGCTGGAGTCTGAAGCTGGTGGATCCTGTCACCTTGTCTTGTCTGAGTGCGATATCCCCTCTGGGTCTGCTTTGATAAGCTCTCAAGCCATGGATGGTTGCTGACCCACCCTGCCTTTTGCGGCATGCGGGCAGATTCTGCCTGCCTTGCCCGAGTGAGGCCTCTGCTATCTGCTTCCTTGACCTTAGACCTGGCAGTTCAAGTGAGTCCAAGGATTTCCAGTATATTAACTTGTGTTGAACTGAGCCCTCTGTACTACAACATACTTCTTCAATGTGCACGCTGAGGAAAGCATCAGAAAAATGGATTGTATGAAGAAGAATGCAGCGTTAAAACTGGAGGAGGACTTATGAACGACCTGCGACAGATGACAAAACCCTCCGTCTTGACAGTGAGGAGGAGTTGAAGCACTTGCTGATGAACATCTGGGATCACAGCCTTCAGTGTGGATTATAACAATCCAATTTTAACAATGTCAAGAAAACCAAATGTGATGAGACTATTGAATTGTATAATATGTGCATTATGTGCCAATAAAACTTTGTGGAAAAAAGCAAACCAACATCCTCTCAACTGGACCAAGTTCCTCTTCAGACTCACCAAGCACATGAAATGACACTGCATGTGGGGAGGTCGCAGGTCAGTGGACGGAATGTCTTGTGGCTCCAGGGGCAGCAGAGGTATCTCTCCCCGGCCGAGGTCTCCAGCTGGCTCCTCCAGCTCCAGCGCTTTAGCGTCGCTCCACGTGTCTTGACAGCAAGCTTGTCTTGCAGAGAGTGAGTTGGAGGAGGACTTCATAGACTGGTAGTGGACACATGGGATAATATCAGACTTATGGACTTGATCTGGACTGGGCTGGGATGTTTTCTCAGTGTTCGATTGCTCTTGCATATAAACCTCTTCCTTATATAGATATCAGTGTCCATGAATTATTTCTCTAGTCAACCCAGACTAACACAATGTTCGATCCACTTTGAACCAAAGACATCCGTAAAACTCTTGCACCTAGGCTGAGCCCCGGTGGCCTACTGGTTGTGTACGGGACTGCAGCCCACTGGGTTTGACAGTTCAAATCCAGCAGCAACTCTCTAGGAGCAAGGCTGGGCTTCTTACTCCCACCAGGGCAGTGATGACACACACACAAAAAACAAAAACCCTCTTGTACATAAAGCTCTTTCTAATACATATTATGATCGTCTATGAATTTGTTTCTCTAGTCTATCCAGAGTAACTCATCATGGTACCAGGAGTGGGGTACTAGAGAAGCAAATTGTGACTATGGAGAGTGAATGTTTGTTTGACCCCAACCGCATGATAGTTTTTCTTCTCTTGCTAGCCAGAAGTCAAAAATGCCCCTGCAGTTTACTGGGTTATTTTCTGGAAAGAGCAAGGGAAGGTAAAGTTTTAATTCTTTTCATTGGTTGTACTCTTTGGTTATCCTTGTCTGAAATGGCAAAAATAAATTCGGTTAATGTATATTTTGAACTCAGGGGAAAGAATTGCCCCTTAAATTTCTCAGAGCCACTTGGTGAAAATGGCTGACAGAAAGCCTGGCTCTGGACTGATGCTGTCAGAGACCTAATCCCATACTTTGTATCAATGGAATAGTTTAGATAAGATTTAATATAAGCTAAATAAGAATTAAATTGGACTGTCTTAAGAATTAAGATTAGTATCTGCTTCTACTTTGTTTATACTGATATCTTCTGCTTATTATTGTTGATATAATGATTGATAGAAATGATTATTGGGCTGCAGGAAAATAGGGAGCTTGTGAGTCCACTTGCCTCAAGAGTTATTAAAATTTGATCTTTAAATGGGTTTAGGACAGGTCTGCAAAGAAGGCTCTGAAAGGATAAGCCCCCCTAGTGCTTTGGAGTACTTAGGACATTTACATTCCAAAAGCCCTGATTAGGGGGCTATTGACAGATTGAATAAAAAATAACTGTTTTTTTTAAACCCTGAACTAGTGTTTTCTTGTCAGAAACTGGAGTGTGGGGGGGAGGGGGTGGGGAAGAGATCTGGAACCATAAGGAAAACCCCACTCCTGGTACCATAATGTGTTAGTCTCCCCACACTAACACAGAGTCCAAATACAACATTGAGTAGATCTCATCTGAATTTAGAGACCATCTCAAGAATAGATTTGACACATTGACTACCAATGACCAAATATCAGAGGGATACATCGAGGGCATCATACATAGGAAAGGAAAAGGTTGGGCTGAGCCCGGTGGCTTAAGTGGTTGAGTGCGGCACTGTGGCCTGCGGGCTTGGTGGTTCAAATCCAGCGGCGGCTCTCAGGAACAGAACTGGGTAGTGCCCACGACCCCCAGAGGCAGTGATGCCCCCCCAAAACAAAACAAAACCAAAAACCAAAAAAAAAAAAAAAAGAAACAACAACAAAAAAAGGAAAAGGTGATTAAAAAGACAGGAAGACGCTGAGTCCCGGTGGCGTAAGTGGTTGAGTGCGGGACTGCGGCCCGTGTGGCTTGGTGGTTCATATTCAGTGGTGACTCTCAGGAGCAGCCCTGGGTTGCTCCCACGACCACCAGAGGGCAGTGATGCAAAAAAAAAAAAAAGGACAGAAGAGACTAAAGTGGATGTTGGAAGAGACTGAAAATTGCTCTTGAAATTAGAATGGCTAAAGTGCATGGAAGGGATGAAATGACAGAGCTGAACAAAGGATTTCAAAAAGCAGCAGTTGGAGAAAATGAAATGTGGTAATGAATGTGCAAGATCTGAAACACATGCTTGGCATTGATCAAACAGGAAGATCTCAATGAAAAATTCAAGCATCGAGTTTGAGTTGCAGTATTGAAAGGTTTCATGGGCAGAATAATGAATGACTCAGGAAGTGTCCAAAGAAGGGGAAAGAGGGGCTGAGCCCCGGTGGTGTTGTGGTTGTGCGTGGGACTGTGGCCCACTGGGATGGAGGTTCAATTCCAGCTCCACAGGAGCAAAGGCTGGGCCTCCTACTCCCACATTCCACCAGTGATGCCCCCCCCAAAAAAAAGGGGGAAAGAAAGAAGCTGAGTCACTGTAGCAGAAAGAACTGATCCACCTTCATTTCAGCTGGTGGCACATGACCAAGGACGGATATTAGAAACACGGATGGTAAACAGAGGACAGGAGTTAAGGGAGTGACAAGTGAACTGATTCAGCAAACGAGGGCAGCACTGGAAGTGTTCACACGCTCATGGTGAGAAATATTGTGAAAACAGCTACCTAGTCGAACTACAGGAAAAGACCCACATTCACACCCATTTCAAAGAAAGATGATCCAACAGCATGCAAAAGTAACCAAGGACTATCATTAATGTTTTACACAAGTAAATTGTTGCCGGAGGGAATTACTAAACTGCCGCAGCAGTAAGTACACAGGCAGGAAACTGCAAGAGATTCAAGGTGGATTCAGAATAGGATGTGGGGCTGGGCCCTGGTGGCGTAGTGGCTGTGTGCGGGGCTGCGGCCCACAGGGCTGACAGTTCAAATCCAGCAGCAGCTCTCCAGGAGCAAGGCTGGGCTTCCTACTCCCACCAGGGCAGTGATGCCACAACAAACCAAAACAAAACAAAACAAAAACAACCCCCCCAAAAAACAGAAAAGGATGTGGATGAAGGGAGAACATTGTTAATGTTAGTTAGATCTTATCTAAAAGCAGAGATTACCAGAACGTCATTTGCCCATGTTTTGTTGGCTGTACACAGCATGTTATGGAATGGGAACTGTAGAGCACTTCATTGTATCCATGTGAAACCTCAACCCCGACTCAGAGACAGTTATTTGAACACAACAAGAGGGTGCTGTGTGGTTCAAGTTCAGGAAAGGTGTGTGTCAGGGTTGGAGGACTGTATGATCCTCTTGCCATGTTTATTTAATCTGTACTCTGAGCAAGTGACCTCAGAAGCTGGACTACGGGAAGAAAGAGGAAGCATAGTGGTGGGTGAGAGCCCCACTCCCCAGCCAGCAGTAACCAGATGATTACCACCGAAAATCCAAAGTTGCTAGCCTTCCACATACATGTAGAAAACAAAAATCTTCACAGTTAGGCCAAGAAGCACCGTCATGATAAAGAGAGAAAATATTTCAGTGATCAAGGCTTTAATTCACTTGGATCCACAAGCCACACCCCCGGGAGCCGCAGTCAAAAGTAGCCATACCATGTGTTACATTGGGTAAATCAGGAGCAAACCCCAGGGCAGCTTTATTCCCAGAGACCGTTGTCATGTTGAAAGCAAAGGCATGCTTTCGATGTAACGCCTGAACTGGAAACCCAGAGCAAGGACAGGTGCCGGAGTCGGACCCCTGTTTGACAGCACGTTTGCTTTGATCGTAGCGCAACATTGTGAATGTGCTCACAGCCATGGAATTGTTCACTTTGAAACAGCTGACTTGATGTCATGTGAATTTCACCTCGTAAAAATGTACAACCACCACAACCAAAAATTGTGTTTCTCAATGTGAATATGACATCACTTGAAAAACCAGATTAGAACACAGAAAATGCCATTGGAAAATCCCCCCTGCCTGCTGGTTGATTGGCCGTTAGGGCCCTGGACAGGGTTTGGGAGATGGTTCGTGGCTAATAAAGGAGAGGCCGACCACCAGTGGCAGAAAGGTGGGGCATCCTTGGAAACCCCCTGTGGGCTTTCTACTGTCCTATGGGGCCACTTCAAGGACAAAGGGTTTGGTTTGGTATCCTCTCAGAGGACTTGCGTACAAATGCAAATGAGAATTTAAAATCACCGTCTTGTCTCTGGCCATCAAAAGCACCTTACCCTTCTGCCTTTTGAATAAACCAAACTCACAGGCGTCAAATGGATTCTGACTCATGATGACCTTATAAAGGACTCCCAAGCTCCCCGGAGGACGCTGCTGGGTAGACTCCAACTGCCAACCTTGTAGCTGGCAGCCCGACGCCCGACCCACAGCGCCACCAGCACGCTCCACGCCCGGAAGCCAGCACTAACCGCGTCCCCGAGGCAGGTCCTCCAGATGGCTTGCAGTGCCGCCCGCGGGCCAGCCGCCCTCCCACATGCCAGAATCCACGGGGGGCGGGGGGGGGCGGGGGGGGAGAGAGACAGTCTTTCACTGTCTGCAGACCCCACAGGCCACGCACCCCAGCCCAGGATCCGTGGAGAAGGGCTGGGTGTCCTTCCCTCACACCCCCACACCCCAGGCCCCATGGGTACCCTCACATCCCAGAACCCGTGGGGAAGGCACGGCCGTCTGTCTTTCCAGAAGCTTCTCCGCCCAGTCTGCACACCCCACCCTCTGCACACCCTCCACACTCGGGTCTGCACACCCTGGGACCCGCCCGACCCTCCACGCCCACGCCCCACAATCCTCACAGTCCGCACTCTGAACCCCAGAAGCTGCACATCCCTTGGGGAGGACCATCCTGCTTCCAAACCCCCCCTCTCTCCCCTCCCCACAGCCGTTGGCCAAGGCGCGGCCGGGCGCGCTCGGGCCGCGAGTGTGGGGCGCGGCTGCCCCCCAGAGGCTCTCCGTGGGAGCACAGCGCCCATGGGCGCCATGGCGGCCGGCCCAGCAGAAAGCGGCAAGCTCCCTGCGTGGGGCCCATTCTGACTTCGCGCAGAGACCCCGTCCACCTTCCCTGGAGCAGGAAGTCTCGTCCCCCGCCCCGGAGAGCTGGGCGGTGGCTCTCCGTGGGGCAGCCCAGTGCCGCCCATCCGGCCACGAGGCTTGTTCTGCAGGCAGGCAAGAAGCACCCTGCCCACCCTCGCTGGTGGACGCAGATTGTGCCGCACGAAAAACGGCCACGTCAATGTAATCCACGCCCCAGAAATAAGGCCCACAAGGAGATGGGTCCTGCCCAGCAGACCTCCAGGAGCACAAAGCTGGCAGCACCCAGCGCTGCTGGAGGCTTTACGGTCTGGCACGTGGCACGTGGAGGCGTCAGGCTGTGACCTTCCCTGCCACCCTTGCAGGCCGTAAAGCCAGGGCAGCCTCTAGTGGGACCTCTCTTCCAAGCAGGCTTTCAGGCGAGTTCAATTGCCTTCAACGCCAGCTGAGGTTTCTTATTTCCACCCAGATAAATTGAACCAGAATCTACATTTTACTAGCCCCACTGCCCGCCCCCCTCCGCCCCCACTCCCAGGTCATCTTGGACACCTCACCTTGGCTCCCAGAAACACATTCCAATCAGAGGGCAGAATCAGCTCTGGCCCTTAATAATTGTCCCTCCGTCTCCTTACAGTGACTCTTGAACCATGAGTTCACAAAACTTAAAAAAAAAAAAAAAACTATTAATTTCTTCCCAGACAATACTGACCTATATTTGCCCTCAAAGTGAACAGCATGAGGATGATGAGCAACTTTCAGGAGTCATAAAAAATGCTATGTCCCGAGAGAGGTTTGATTTCTGGGCCAACAGGGATCCTAATCGGCTTAAATTATAAATACCCTCAAATGAATTAGGCAAAACAAGGAAGTCTCAGGGAGGGAGGAAATGTCAAAGTAGAAGGGAAAACAACTCAGGTAGATAGTTTACAATTGAGAATAACACTTGCAGGAGTAAAATGGGCACTGTTGATCTTTTTAACTCGAGGTGACTAAGGGCCTAACGGGGGGTTCTACTAGTTTCTTTTGTTTTCTTTTTTTGGTTCTACTAGTTTCTACAGTACTGGTAAGCCTGTCTATTTTATGAGTTTTGTCTGGTCCTCGATTTCCTCCCATTTTAATGTGATCCTTTCAGAGCAGGGTGAGGTGGGGTGGGGGGAGGAGTGGTAGCCGGACACCACCTGCTTCTTCTGGTCTCAGGCCAGTGGAACCTGATGTTTGTGTGGGCCATTGGATCTGCTGTGTCCATGTGTTCTTCCATTTCCGTCCTTCTTCCCTCTCTAGGGGGAGAGACCAATCATTATACCTAAAATGGCCACTCACTAGCTTTTAAGGCCTCACTTGCGAATCCCCAAAGCATGTTGGAGGACTTTTCGTGAACTGCGTCATGCCAGATGATGGCCCAGAGAGAGAGAGCAGTCCTGGGCCCCAGGTCCAGTGACTCATTCCCTCCAGGTGTTTCCTTATGCCTTAGACATTCTCAGTACTTTGCCCCCTGCACATGTCCCCACATGGGATGGTATAAAGGTGAACACACTTATCTCAATATTTACGGGTGCACGCCCCCCCCCCCACTGTTCAGCCAGCCTGTCTACCCCAGCAGCTCCTCACAGATCATCACTACCGCAAGTTTGTGTGTGTGACAGCACTTGCCTGGCTGCCTTTAACTCATAATAACCTCCCAGTTCTTTCTCTGCCGCCATCCTTTCCCCAAACCTCCCTCTTACTGCACACTGCCTTCTCTGTCACCCACAGGCACACTGGTTTACGCTGTAGCCAGTGGTTTCCCCTCCCTGCTTGCCCTCTCAGCCCCTTTCAGTCACCTTTTAGGGTGAAAACCTTTTCTTGACTTCTGGTAATAGTGGTCTCACACAGCAGTTGTCCTCGTGTGATTGGCTGATTTTACTCTTTTAACTCTAAGTCCACTGATGTGTGAGGTGCTCCGTCATTATTCTTTAATGCTGGGCCATAGGGTTTCGGTGTGCGCGCGCCAAGACGTACTATCCATTCTCCAGCCCACGGAAGCTTAGAGCGCTTCTGTGTTTGCTCTCATGAGCAGTGCTGCGATAAGCACGGGTGGGCACACTCGCCTAGTCTTTCGTGTCGAGACCCGCATTTCTGTGGGATGTGTACCTAGGAGTGGGTTGAGGGGCCATAGGACAATTCTAGTCCCAGTTTTTGTAGGGTGCGCCATGCCACTTTCCCCAGGGGTTGCACCCAGTGTGTGAGTTTCCCACCACCCACTGACGAGGGTCCCAGTCTGTTTGCATCCTCCTCAGTACTTTGTTTTCTGCTTGGTTTTGTGTTTTGAGTTTTGCTATCAATGTTGGGGTCAGGTGATATCTCATGGTTGTTTTAATTTGCATCTATTGGGTGGATCATAATCATGAGCATTTCTGTGTGAGCACGAGAGTGTCTTCTTTGTTGAACTGTTGATTACTTATTGAAAAGTTTTCTATAAATTTTACAGATGAGTTTGTTTTCTAACATGGCACTGCCAATTTTTTTCCCCAGTCTGTGGGTTCTCTTTTAACTCTTGAGGGAAATTTTCAATATACATGGGTGTCTGATTGTTAAGAGGCTCTAGCCATCTGGTTTTTCTCCTGCGTTCTGCATATTTTTCACCATATTCGATGGTGTATGTAGGTCATGAGTTAGAGCCCCTATGAGTTTGTCTGAAGTTTTTCATTTATGATCCTTATAGTTCTAGGTTTTATATGTATGTAAAATATAAGAATCGTTGGTGGTCTTCACCACTGAATGGACATGACAAAGAAAAACATAAGTGATCTTGAAGAAAGCTGGATATAAATTCTTTCAAGTAAAGAGTACGGTTCCCTCACTCATCTATCACTTGTCTTACTGTGCCAGCTTGCATCTTGCTGTGATGCTAGAAGCCATGTCACCAGCATTTCTAACACCAGCAGAGCCACTCACAGTGGGCACATTTCAACAGAGTTTCTAAAATAGACGAATGAGGAGAAGGAACCTAGGGATCTACGTCTGAGAAAGCTGGCCAAGGAAAACCTTTTGAGTAGCAGCAGAACAATGTCTAACATAGTGCCAGAAGATGAGTCACTCTGGTCCTAAGGCACTGAAAATATTACGGGGAAGAAATGCCTTCTTGAAGCTTGTGGGATCCCCAAAGGCTGGTGTGGCAGGACTGAAAACGAGAATAGCTGCCAACCTGCATTGACAATGGGAACATAGGATGTAAGAGGTATGAATCTAGAAAAACTAGGAGACCTCAAAAATAAAATGGAATGCATTGACATCAATATCCTACGCACCAATGAACTGAAATTGCTTGGTACTGACCATTTTCAAATGGATAACCATATAGTCTATTTTATTATGTAGTAGAATAGCATATCATCATAAAAACAATTACAAGATCTGTCGTAAAGTGAAAAATAGTCAGTGATAGGTAAATGCCCAAATGTTCATTTGCAAACAAATTACTAATGCCAAAGAAGAAGATATTGAAGACTTTATCAACATCTGCAGTCTGGAATTGATCAATCTAGCAACCAAGATACAACTAGGAAACATTGAAGGATCCATAGCTGGAAAAATATATCCTTGATGACAGAAGTGACTTTGGAGACTACATGAAAGAATTTTACAAGACCAGTGAGTCATTTATTCCAACCTTTTTTTTTTTTAAATGGGAACTTTACACATGAACTTCACCACATGGGAGACGCTGGAATCAAATCAACTTTATCTATGCAGAGACAAAGGCAAAGCTCAATATCATCAGCCAGAACAGGGCCAGAAGTCAACTGCAGGACAGGCCATCAACTGCTCCTATGCAAGTTCATGCTGAAGCTAAAGAAAATTAAGACATGCCCACAGCACCAAAGTGCACCCATGAGGATATCCTTTCATTGATCCCCAATGACTCAAGACCAGACAAGCTGTGGGATGGTATCAAGGAGACCATACACGAAGAAAGTAAAAGGCCCCTATAAAGAATGAAAAGAGGGAAAACACCACAATTCATGTCAGAAAGACCTTTGAAGCTTGCTCTTAAACATCAGCTACCCAAAGAGAAAGGAAGGCGTGATGTAGAAGAAGAGCCGAACAGGACATATCAAAGTGTGGCTTGAGAAGACAAACGAAAGCATTGTAGGAAAATGTGCAGAGACCTTGAGTTACAAAATCAAAGGGAGAAACACACTCAGTATTTCTCAACTGAGAACTAATGAAAACATCCATGTCTGAACTTGCAGTGTTGAAGGTTTGCATTAACAAAATATTGAATGATGCAGGGAGCCTCGAAAGAAGACGAAAAGATTACAATGTCACTGTATCAAAAACAAGCGGCCAATGTTCAACCATATCATGAGGTAGCATATGATTCAGAACCAACGGCATTGAAGACAGAGATCCAAGCTTCCCTAAGCATTAGTGAAAACCAAAACTCCAGGAATTGACAGGATACCAGTTGAAACACACAAAGCGATAAACTTACATCAAGAAAATGGATCATACATTTGTGGAGGCAGGCAAGTCCAGTCATTTTCCGAATGTTAGATGCTAAGTTGGAGGCTTCTCCTGACTCTCTTAGTTTCAGGGGCTGGATGAACTCGGACCAGCAGTGGCCCCCTTGACTGGTGGCTGCAGAGGAGAATGAACCCCGTGTTGGCAGATTAGATATCAGGTCAGAGGGGGCGACACTGCTGAGTCACAGGACCAGCAGGCAGCACGGCAGGCCGTTGGCTCAATGTCAAAGCACTGGAGGTCAAAGAACCAGATGCAGGATCCAGATCCAGCAAAAAGCCAGCCAGCTTTATCACGTGTCAACTTACAGATGAAGCAGGTCACTCTGTAAGGGAGTCGCATCCCATCCTAAACTCCTCCAACTGATGGACTGCTCACTCTTGACCCCCCTTCAAGAGCTGGTTACATTGCCTTAGGTCACATCATTGGAACTCTCTAGGTCTTACCTGTCAAACCACTAAGAATGCTGGCCCAGACAAGTTGAAACAAAACCTATCATATAGAGGGAAGGAAAGGGAAGAGATTAGGCACTGATCAGGGGCTCAAGTGGGAAGAGAATGCTTTGACATACGTGCAAATATGTTTGACACAATGGATGAATGTATGGATTGAGATAAGAGATTTAGGAACCCCCAATAAAAGTATTTAATACTAAAAAAAAGCCCCTCTGTGTTAGTCCAGGTAGACTAGGGAAACAAATTCATAAACATGTGTATGCATATAAGGGATAGATTTCTATACAAGAGGAATTTAACATTGAGAAAGCATTCTAACCCAGTCCAGTCCAAGTCCATAAGTCTGATACTAGCCTATGTGTCCAATACCAATCTATAAAGTCCTCTTCAGACTCACGAAACACATGCAGTGATACCAAATTCAGGATGGTCACAAGCCAGTGGGATCCAGTGGGCATTGTCAGCATCTCAGCATTGGCAGGGGTCTCCACGTGACTTTTCCAGGCCCAGGTTTCTTGCTGCCTCAGGGTCGGTTTATGTGGCTTCTCCTCGGGGATGTCTCACAGGAAGTCAGCCTTGTCAGTAAAAAGTCTCCAAGGAAGGGAACCCAGAGAGACAGTGTCTCCCGCCTCCAGGAAGGAATGATCACTTTCCCAGAATGCTCAGGAGAAGGCCACGCCCAGAGGTCTCATCGACGACCTCCAGATTGCCAGGCTAGATTCCACCCTACATTCTTAATCCTCAAAATGAGTGACTGCCACCCTCATATATTCTTCCACCATACTGACTCGTTCTATAAATTGAGCAAATAATCCGAGAAGCTGAATTGTACAGAGGACTACCTGCAATATGCACTTGGCATAATTTTGCTAGATGAAACCAAAGACCTGCAGCATTTATTGAGAAAGATCAAACACTACAGCCTTCAATATGAATTACACCTCACCATTAAGGAAATAATACTTCTTATAACTGGATCAATAAGCAATATCATCATAAACAGAAAATATTGAATTATCAAGGATTTAATTATACTTGCATTCATATTCAAAATCAAAGAAGCAGAAGCCAAAAAATGAAATGAAGTTTTGCACTGGGCAAATCTGCTGCTGCTGCTGCAAAAAAAAAAAAAAAATCTCTTTTGAAGTGGCCAAAAGCAAAGATGTCACTTTTAAGATTAAGGTGCACTTGACCAAATCCATGGTATGTTTCAATTACCTCCTATACATGCAAAAACAGGGTAGTAGGCTGAGCCCCGGTGGCGTAGTGGTTGTGCGTGGGACTGCGGCCCACTGGGACGGAGGTTCAATTCCAGCTCCCAGGAGCAAAGGCTGGGCCTCCTACTCCCACCACCAGGGCAGTGATGCCTTAAAAACAAAAACAAAAACAGGGTAGTAAATAAGGAAGGCTGCAAAATATTTGATGCCTTTGGATCATGGTGTTGGTCAAGGATGTCGACTGACTTGTGGGCTGCCAGAAAAATGAACAAGTGTATTTTGGAAGAAGTATATCCAAAATGCTTCTCAGAAGTGAGGATGGCATCATTGCATGTCACAAGCTTGGTGATGTATGGAAGTTCCAGTTAGTGGAGAAGGATCAACTAATGCAGAATGGCAAACATTTGGCAACACAGATGAGGGAAACAGTGGTTAACAAGATGGAGTAACACAGGGACCGCCCCAGTGAGCTCAAGCCGCAAAGAGGGGGGCAGGGTTCTTTTTTTGTACACAGTGTCACTGTGAGCCAGAGTCAACTTGATGGCAACAAAAACCAAACATTAGGGGGAAGATGCAAACTAGAATGATAACAACAGAGCTTCGGGGTCATATTGGATCATGCAAAATGATCAAATATGTGTTGTGAAATGATTTGTTATGGAGCAAATGGAAGCCTTTTATGTAAGGGAAACTCTTGACTCTGTCGAAGTAAAAATAGAGATTTATTTATTTATTTATTTATTTATTTTTCGGCATCACTGCTCCCCGGTGGTGGGAGTAGGAGGCCCAGCCCCACTGCTGGAATTGAACCTCCGTCCCAGTGGGCCGCAGTCCCGCGCACAGCCACGACGCCACCAGGGCTCAGCCCCGAAATAGAGATTTATTGAAAAAAAAGAGCGAGATTATTCAAGTGGAGGGTAGTGTAGGTTTTACAGAATGAAACCCAAGTCCAAAATGGTAAAGGAGCAGGCATTTATTCAAGGGTTAGGTTACTTCATTGTGATGGAAGGTGATTGGCTAGCACATGGTAATTTCAGGGATACAGGATAAGACGGGCTGAAGGGGGAGTTGCAAGGTAACGAGAACATTCCTTCTATAGGAACAAGTTTCTCGGGCTGAGCCCCGGTGGTGGAAGTGGTTGAGTGCGGAACTGCAGCCCTTAGGCTTGGCGGTTCAAATCCAGCAGCGGCTGGGTAGCGCCCACGACCACCAGAGGCAGTGATGCCCACAAATTAAAAAAAAGGAAAAACAGAAACAAGTTTCTCAAGTAAATCTTTCTTGTCAGTAGGTGCTGACAAGACTTAGAAAAGGGCCAGTACCAAGGCCTTCTCTGGAGACATTGTTTCAGGAACTGTCCTGATAGCCCGGAGGAAGCAGTTTATTGACCTGATTTGCAGCTTACCAATAGAGAAGGAAAAACAAAACAAAATCTCTCCGGAATAACACATATTTACATTACTAAAAAAATAAACCAGAGGTTAGCTAGCGTATATGCTTTTTTTTTTTTTGCGTTTATGCTTTTAAGGTAGGATGGTGGAGGACCCAAAAGCTTAAAGCAATCATTTGACTTTAGTCAAGTGCCTCAGTACTATTGCTCATTTCCTCTTTTTGATCAAGGATTTCTATGAGCAGCCTCTGGTCACTCTTTGAAAGTCACTTCTGCATGAACATAAGCTCTGTGTTCTCAAGTGTAGTGATTCTTTGTGTTACTGTTGCCAAGCCGTTGTTTCTGGCAACAGATCTTAGAGATCCCGGATAGTCCTCGCTGGTGGCGGGGCACTGCCTGGCTTCCTTTCAGTCGTCACTCCCCGCTGGGCTCCTTCATCTGCTGGAGCTTGACATGCAGTTGCTGTAAGCTTATGGAGGTGGGTTAGTAAAGAAGGGAAACCTTAGCAGAGGAACACCTTGACTTGTTGAGTGGCTGGTTTAGGGTGTGGGATCCTCCATTTTTTGGAAAGATTGGCAGCCTTTATAAACATAAGCAACATGGGTATTTGATTAATGATTTGCATGTCTGCTTTGGATATATACCTTAGACAATAGTTAATCATATAATATTATAGCAACTGTCATAAGTTGTATAATTACTTCAGTAAACAGAAGTGATCTCACTCAAGGTTTAGACTTTTTTTGGCAGCCAGCTAAAAGTGTCAAAGAAGGGAATTTAAGTTTATAAGAAGTAGGTATAATAAAAAAAAAAAGGTATGTTAAGCAAAGTAGTTTTCTTTGCAGTTTTGTTCAACATCATGTTTTTTTCTCACTGGATGTGTTAATTCAAAAGCAACAGAGAATATTAACTAGGGTACAGATGGCCCCTCCCCTCCATTGAGCCAGGAGGGATTCTAATCCTATTATCGATAATGACATTGGATAAGGAATTTAAGAATTCCTCTTTTGGTTGCCATGTTGCCTGTAGCATCATCCATTAGTGGCTCCACATTTTTCAGACAGTAGGTTTTAAGTCTGTGACACCACATACCAAAGAAGAAATGCCCTAAGAAATAAGTAACCTAGTCCTAGATTATCTTTCGTGATGTTTACAATAGACTTGCCTGGCTCATTCCAGTATTTTCCTTTATTATTCTCTTTACAAACGTAAAATGTTTGCCCTGAGTGAAAGCTTTCATTGTGGGAGTGGATATTAACGAGACCTCGAGGTTCTCCTATCACCACTTGTCTGTCAGTTTTACTGTGAGGGCTTATGTGTTGTTGTGATGCTGGAAGCTCTTGATAGTTCTAACAGCAGAAGGCTCGTCCAACGTGAACAGGTTTCAGCAGAGCTTCTGGACTCAGAACAGAACTGGCTGTCCACTTTTGAGGAATTAGCGCCTGAATACCTTACGGGCAGCACCGACACATTGTCAGATACTGAAGACCAGGGCAGCCTTGAAACACCGTCAGAAACGGAAAACCTCATGAATGGCACTGAGACGGTCAGAAACCGACAGCTCAGGGGCAGCATTGAAACGCGGTCAGATGTTGACAGCCTCATGAACAGCAGCAGCACGTTATCAGAGGTCAGGTCAGAAGGTGAACCTTTTCTCAAAATGACTGAGAAAGAGCGGTCTTCTCAAAGCAGAGCCGACCACAGTGCCATGGGTGACGTCTGAAGCCGTCAGGGTCTTCCTATGCTGATGGCACCTAACTCAGAAGGAGGAGCCGCGTTTCTGGGGGCGGGGCGGGGCGTCGCGGATCACAGAGAGAGGGGTCCTCCGGGCTTCCTAGAGGGTCCCGGAAGTGACTCTGTGGCGGGCCCGGCGATCACGCGCCGCTTCCGACTCCTCCCCCCGCTGCCTTCTGGCCCCTCAGCCACGGACTGCGCCCGTCAGGTACTCGGAGGCGCGGGAAGGGGGTCCCCGAGTGGCGTGGGTGCAGCAGGGTCGAGCTCCCTGGCGGGGGGCGAGGGGAGGCCGAGCACCGGAACGGAGCCCTCGGTCGGCACTTCCGGGGGGCCCCGGAGGTCCGATGCGGTGCCTCGCACGGTGATGGGGGCGAATAAATAGGGCCGGACACGCAGGCTCCCCCCACGCGCCCCCAAGACACTGCGGTTCCTGAGGCTAAGACGCCGCGCGTTGGTGCGACCCCGGACTGCGGTCGGCCGCGGGGCACCCGAGGCTGTCAGCGCTTTCTTGGGAAACGGGCCAAGCTGCAGGGCCGCCCCCGTGCCCTCAGACTGGCGAGGTGAGGCCCGTGAGGGTGCCCACCCGCCCCCGATCCCGCTGTGCTGAGGGCCCTGACTGGGGTGGGTCTCTCTCCGGAGACGGGCCAACGATGTCGTGCCATAGCCCTATTACCGTGTTTCTGTTCCTTGGGGCTTGATTTCCCGCTCGCCCGTTGGGAGGCATTTGCGCTCCAGTGCAGGTGGGACTTGAGAGGAGACAGGTCTGGGTTGAGATGACTGTCGAATATGGATGGTCTTGGGCCTCTCTTTCCTTACGAGATTGATAGTTTTGCAGCACTATTGTAAGGATTTCAAGTGGGGTAATCAAATGGCCATGGTGTGAATGGTGGCCATAGTGGAGGTGGCTGTGCCTCTTGTCACCGTGCCCTTCGCCCTTTTTTGCTGTCCGCTGGGCTGCGTCTGTCCCTCCCTTTAGTCCACTCCGCTCAATAGTAGCACCTCCTCATCCTTCCTCTGGGCGATCGCGCCCCACCTGCTCTGGCCACCCTACCACGCGTGCCTTGCAGTGGTTCACATGGTCAGTGTCCCGAGGGTAGGGACTGCCCACTTTTCCTTTAGTTGCCACGCGTCATAGATGCACATGGAGTCACTGGGCTTCTCCTGTCCTTTCCTTCCGCCTCCAGGCAGCCAGTTTCTGAGGGACCTGCCCTCCGAGCAGTGATGTCGACCGTGGGGGCTGCAGTCCCCTACCTGCGTCTTCCTGGGGATGGCCGCAGTGGCGGAGCAAGTTTCCTGGGGGCCCAGCTCCCACCTGAGGTGGCCGCCATGGCTCGGCTCCTGGGGGAACTGGACAGGAGCACCTTCAGAAAGGTGCTGAAGCTGGTGGTCAGCAGCCTGCAAGGGGACGACTGCCGAGAGGCCGTGCAGCACCTTGGGGCCAGCACGGGCCTTCCAGAGGGGCAGCTGGGTACTCTGCTGGCAGGGGTGCACACCCTGCTTCACCAGGCCCTACGGCTGCCCCCAGCCAGGCTAAAGCCTGAGGCCTTCCGGAGCCAGCTCCAGGAGTTCTGCATCCCACAGGACCTGGCTGGGGACCTGGCCAGTGTGGTGTTTGGGAGCCAGCGGCCCCTTCTGGATTCGATAGCGAGGCAGCAGGGTACCTGGCTGCCCCACATGACCAACTTCCGGTGGCGAGTGGACGTGGCCATCTCCACAAGCTCCCTGGCCCGCTCCCTGCGGCCTAGTGTCCTGATGCAGCTGGAGCTCTCCGACGGGGCAGTGCACTGCTTTGAAGTCCCTACGGCCAAGTTCCAGGAGCTGAGATATGGCGTGTGCCTGGCCCTGAAGGAGATGGCCGATCTGGAGAAGAGGTGTGAGCACAAACTCCAGGACTGAGCCTGTAGGGGCAAGCATGTGTCCTTTCATTGTCAGAACATCCGTGCCTGTTTTTTGTTTTGAAGTAAAGCGGCCATGAAACTTCCGGCCTCCACAGTGGGCATTGGCAGGGGAAGGTGTGGGGTCCCGGCTGGTACTCGAGGTGTGGGTGTGCAAAGGCCCTGGCAACGCTGCCCCTTCAAGAGCACTGCACCTCACCCGCGGGGCCCGAGTGCTGCTCTTTGCAGAGCTTGCTCCCTATGCCGTCGGACCCTGCTCCCCAGCCAGTGTCCTTGCCACACTGCCTGCGTAGCTCTGTGTGGGGACCCACAGCTCCGGGGTGTAGGCGGTCCCTGCACAGGCAGCAGGACTATCTCAAGCAACAGCGAACGCACTTGAGCGCCGCCTTGCCTCTGTAGCTGAGCCAGCGTCTTGCAAGCACCCTGCTTCTCAGGGACCACTTTCTGCTGCCCTCAGGGTGCCCACCTTCTCACTCCTGGCAACTTGTAGTACCATGGGGAAAGCAAAATAAAGCCTGGACACGTTGTACTTTTCCAGTTTAGCGGGCCGTCCTCAGGGGAGGCTCTAAGAGAACTTGTTCCAGCTCGGGCGTACATCTGAGTGACTGCTCGTCCCAGGATGAAGGGACACATGGGCACTAGGCTCGCCGGCAGTCAAGTCACATCCTACCAACAGATGCTCAGGGGTGGAAACCACCAGGGTTTGGGGTATGTAGGACAGTATTAGCAGTGCAGCCAGCCAGTGGGTGAGGCTGCTGGCACCACGTGTCTAGCCTTCCGGTTACATTCTTAGCATGTGCTGTGTTGCCAAAGAGCTGTGAACTAGGAAAGCAGACTACCCTTCTCAGTCATCGGGTTGGTGGCCAGAAAAGAGGCCACATCTCGGGCCCCACAGGTGTCAGTGTCCGCAAGAACCGTGTAAGCCCCTGCCTCAGGCCTGGTGATAGCCACTTCCAGTGCCCTTTGCAAGTGTGACCTCAAGTCTTGTAGTAACGCTGACAGAGTTGTTTCATGTTTTAGGAAACATGCTTCGGATAGCAGTAAGGACAAGCTCTAGAGGGCCTCCTGGGCCCACTGCCCTACAGGCTCTGCCAGTTGTTGGGCTGCCGACTCGCCCGGCCCTCTTGATCGACAGCAGCGGTTCTCAGCCTCCTTCGGGGGCCAAGTTACTCGTTCACAGAAGTCACCAGATTGAAAACAGTAGCAACATGACAGTTAGGAAGTAGAAAGTGAAAATAGTCTTATGGTTGAGGAGTCACTGCCACATGAGGAACTGCATGAATTAGGTTGAGAACCACTGTCTTGCAGGCTCTGCTGGGTGCTCGGCTGCTGTCTGGCGCACAGTAGCAGCCACAGGTAGCAGTGCACAAGTGGTCGTGGCTGCAGGCTAACATTTATACTCACAGATGCTGTGACTCGAGTCTGGTGGTGGCAAAACATTCTTGATTTCATTTTTTAAAAAGCCATCTTTAAGGTCTTTACGAAAAAGTTCAGGTGGTAACATCATTGGGAGTAGGGGTTTGACAAACTGCCCTGCCTGTCTTCCCTGCCTTGCACCATGCCGTGACTTTCCCTGGGAGGCAGTGTGACTGCGCTCCAGTAGGCCTTTGGTACTACCGGGTCCACCTTTTGGCCCTCTTGCAGGAGGGGCTGACATGCACCTGGAAAAACACCTTTCCCTCTCATTAGCCCTGCCTCATAGTACCTCTGCTGGAACCAATGTTTTGTGCTAGTCAGTTTCCTCCCTCCAACTGGACGCTCCCCAGTGCGTCCGCCATTCACTCGGCAAACACTTGAGGCCTTTTAGTCTCTGCACTGGAGACTGGGGTCCAAGCCTGGCTCCAATTTGGGGAGGTTTTAGAAGTATAAAGGGGCTTCAGAAATTTGATGGGGAAATTGGATTATCTTCCACAAGCTTGTTGAAGCTCCCTCTTGTTCATCAAATTCAGTATTATATTCAAAAATTCAATTGATATGAGAGAAAAATAAATTTGTGTGAGAGTAAAAGGTATTTTGAATGGAATTAACAGTTTTGTGTTATTAACTGTTAGGCCCGTGGACTAGAGAAACAAATTCATAAGAAAGAGGTTTATATGCAGGAGCAATTGAACATCCCAGCCCAATCCAGTCCAAGGTCATAAGCCCCTATGTCTGATACCAATCTATAAGTCCTCTTCGGACTCATGGAGCACATACAATGACACCAAGACAATCCCAGGCCAGTGGGTGCAGTCTTGTATTTCCAGTGGCGGCAGAAGCACCTCAGTGCTGGCAGGGGTCTGTCTCCCTGTGGCTCCTCCAGTTTCCAGGGCTCAGGGTCTATCATGCTGCCAGTGTCTCATCAGCTGCCACATCTCCCAGGGAGTGAGCCTTGTCGTCGAGGGTCTCCAAGGGAGTGTTAGGGTGTCTCCACCTCCAAGAAGGACGGACCACATTTCCCACAATTCTCAGGAGAAAGCCATGCCCACACAAAGGTCTCACTTGGCTATTTCCAGATTGACAGGCTAGACTCCACCCCTACGCTCCTAATCCTCAAATTGACATCAGGTCAGGTGCCTGCCACATTAACTTACTCGATGGCCTCCACAAAACAGTGAAATCTGGTCTGGAATAGAACACTGGAAATGCCTGGAATAGATCTGTGGAAGCCCCGGTTGGAAGGGCAGCTTGGAAGCAGAGGTGGGTTTCGCACGGCCCCGGTAGCCCTGCGTCCCTGCTATAACCCGGCTTGCTTGGCACATGAACAAGCGACGTGCGCGTGGACTGCAGGACGTCTCCATGTGCTATGAGCCTGGTGAGCAGTCCCGCTACACCTGGAAAGTATTTACTTGCAACATTTTACAGGTGGGCAGCCAACATTTGAGTTAAGTGCTGTGACTTGTCTGAGGTCACCAAGACACCTGAAGGTGCAGCCTGGGCAGAACCCAAGTGGAATCACCTTCTGTGCCTGCAGCTGATGCCAGAGATGATGGCGGGACTCAGGAGTGAGTGCTGACAGGAACAGTGGCCTCATTTTCAGTGTGCTGGGACGTGGGCAAATAAGTCACTAAGAAGAACTTGGAGGAAAAGCGACTGCTCAGAGACGGGAGGGCATGACGTTTCCATCCAAAGGGCACAGTGGGTTAGAGCGGTGAACGTGGCAGCAACAGGTCAGTCCAAAAGGGCTTGTCTTATGCACACTGAAATTTGAAATTTGGATCTTGTTATTTTCATATGTCACATGTATGTTTCTGCCATTTAAAAACAAAGTCTCATCCCCCAGGCTGTAGGCTGTAGACCAGCTTTGGCCCATAGCCCAATTTTCTGACCCCTGACCAAGGACCACGCTGGCCCAGTCAGAGAACCTAAGTGCTGAATGTGGACAAAATATACAAAATATGACCCTTTGGGGCCAGCCTGCAGGCGGGGCTAGTAGGGGAGTAGAAGATGCATCACACCCAGGCCGGAGTCTGAGTTTTCACAATAGGCTGTGACATTTCACCTTTCAGGCTCCTCAGGATGACCTAGGAAGTAGCCAAGAAGAAATTGTCACATTCCGGGGACAGCCACATCGGAGCGCCTCAGCCACTCATCAGTCCTGATCTTAAGGACAGTGTGTGGAATGCTCACTGAGTCCTCTGAATTTTGGCCCTTGTCGAGTGGCCCACAAAACCTGAAAGTTACCAGACAGCCCATTAAAGAAAAACTGCTCACCTCTCCTCAAAGGCAGTGTCCCCTTCGTTGAGCAGTCACTTTACAGCAGCCCATGTTACTGGGGTGAGGGGTGCACACCCTTCCTAAAAATGCCCACTTCTTGAGTACCTGATGCTCTTGGGCAATGGATCAGGGTGTGTGTAGGGATGGCCGGAGAAAAGATGAAGTGACAGCTACACATGGAGTTTTGGCTACAGAGGGAGCACTTGGGGAAGAAACAGCCTAGAACCTTGCAACGGATGATCCTGACAACCAGTGCTCTAGATCTAGCACTGGTGTCCAGAACAATTCTTGTGTGGTTTCGTTTTTGATTACTGATAAAACAGAAGAAACCACAAGGGGATGTCTTTACCAAATTTCTTTCAGTACAGTTTAGGAGGCTGGAAATGTGAGTCCAGGGTGATTTTCCCTCTGTCAGTTCTGCACACAGGTCCTTACATCGGTAGCTCCTGGTGCCTTGGAGATATTACTGGGTCTTGGCATCTGCTTTACCCTCTGTATTCCGTTTACTTTGTATCTCAGGGTAAATGCACAGAATATGCCCTACACTAACACAACAAAGACAACCTGTTCACAAATGAAAATATAAAAACAGGATACAGGGGCTGAGCCCCAGTGGCATAGTGGTTGTGCACGGGACTGCGGCCCACTGGGATGGAGGTTCAATTCCAGCAGTGAGGCTGGGCTTCCTACTCCCACCACCAGAGGGCAGTGATGCCCCCCCCAAAAAAAAAACAGGCATACAAGTTAGGATTAAAAGCTCATTTGGGGGACACAGTTTAACCCACAACATTCCACTCCAGGGTCCTCAAAATTCAAGTCTTTGTCAAATGCAAAATACATTAACCACATCACAACATCTAGATGGTTTTAAATTAACTCCAAGTTTCAAATCTAATCTTTCAAATCATTTAAATGAAATAATAGGTTAGATATTAGGCATATTCCATCCTTGGGCAAAATTTCTCTTTGTCAACCTGTGAAATCTAGGAAAATGTTTGTTTCCAAAGTACAGTGGTAGAACAAGCACATTAACAAACAGGGGCGGGGGGGGGGGGGGGGATGGAGGGAAGGGAGGTGTGAGGGACTGAGCAAGTTCAAACCCCAGAACAAATTATGTGCACTCTCAAAGCTCACAGATAGTCTCTTCTTGTCTAAGATCATCTAGGCACTAACTCCAGCCTCTGGATGCCTGTCAATTGTGGGTGGAGGTCCCTGGGTCTGGGTTTCACTTCCATCTTCCAGGACAGTAGGACTAGGGGAAGGACTTTTTTTCCCCCTTTGGTTTCAGGTGTCCACATTCTTCTAGGTCACTGGAGTATTGACCTTGGCCCTGGAGGGTCCTTTTCTGTCATTGGAGCATAGCAGCCCGGCCAGCTGCTCTGTCCCTGCACGACACATCTTAATGTCAGCACTGCACTCCAGAACCAAGGTAGTGAAGCTCTGACTCTTTGAAGCCTAGGAACCTGTGACCCTACATGTGAAACCAAGAAGGTCATGCTCCCTCCAATGGTGCTGGTATCAAAGCTGCTCCAAGAATGATCCTTTCCTGTGAGGACAATAGACAGCTCCTTGGACCTGTTTCCTGCCAGTGGGATTCGAGAATATCAGAAGAAGCCAGCTTCTGATGCATACCTTATGGGTTCAATAGGCTCAGTTGTACAGCGATCATGATGGTGATTATAATAAAGAGAGCATGAGAGAAATAAGAGTCAGACACATTTCCCATCAGAAGAGTATGCTCACCTCAGCCCCACTTGGTGGTGCACATGGAGAGAGAGTGGGGGAAGGGACTACATGATCAGGGAGAGGGGCCAAGAGTGTCTGGCGCCGAGGGGCAGGAGAGCGAGAGCCTCTATCTTATGTCTGAGCTATGCCAGGCCCCTAATTACAGGCAAGGACATACATCACAGGAAGGGGTTGTGCCACATGCACACATTATAGGAAAGGGAGCTACCAGGATCCCATGGGACAGGACCAGACCCCAGACTCCTGGATGGGGCTAAACAGGTTACACTAGAGATCATTAACATCAGCATGTGAATCAGCCCACAGGCCTCAAGGGAAGCGAACCATCATCCTAACAGCAGGGGCGTCAGCTCTGTTGTGAGACAAAGGTCTCAGATAACTGGGAGCTTCAGGGAGAATAGCTAACTTACCTTCCACACCAAATGCTGGGAAATTGTTTGCTTAATATTTTGGAGTATATAATTGTGGAAACGCCCACACTAGACGACGGGCATTCCTTCCTTTTTGCTTTGTCTGCCCCTTGCGGGCTAAGCGGAAGGGTTTTCTGCTTTAGTTGTGGTTGTTGGTGGTGTCTTTGTGGTGCCATCAGGTCGCACCAACTCATGGTAATGCTGAAAAACAGAAGGAAACACTGCCCGGTCCTTTGTCCTTTGCTGTCATCACAGCTGGAGCCCATCGTTGCAGTCAGGGTGTCCATGGACTCTTATTGTTGCGAGGCTTCCTGTCTCTCTGCTTGCTGTCAGGCAGGACGGTCCCTGCTCCAGGTGTTGGTCATACCCTCTTTTCCACAGTATATGAGATGAATCCTCACACTGACTTCTAAGAAGCATTTTGACTGTACTTCTATCAAGACACTTTTTGTTTGTTTGTTTGTTTGTTTGTTTGTTTGAGGCATCACTGCCCTCAGGTGGTGGGAGTAGGAGGCCCAGCCTTTGCTCCGTGGAGCTGGAATCGAACCTCCGTCCCAGTGGGCCACAGTCCCGCGCACAACCACTACGCCACTGGGGCTCAGCCTCAAGACACTTTTTTTTTGGTACTTCTGAAAGCCCCTGGTATATTTACTGCTCAATTCAAAGGCATCAGTTCTTTTGTTTTCTTGATTCACTTTGCAGTTTTTGCATGCATATGTGGTGGCTGACTATCATTGCTTGGGTCGAGCCCATATTACTCCTCAAAGTTACATCTTTGCTTCTTAAAATTTTAAAAAGGTCTTTAGCAACATGATACAATGTTTAATTTCTTGCTACTTCCATGGCCATTGATTTCGAGTCCAAGTAAAATCCTTAACAATTTTAATCTTTTCTCCACTTACCATGATGTCACTTATTGGACCACGTCGAGGAGGTTTTGCGTCACATTGAAGCGTCATCTCTGGTTTCCATTTGCAAGTGCTTTCAGCCCCTTTTGCCTTCGGCATACCAGGTTGTGTCGCCTACTGTGTTCTTTGTAAAGTCCCACCCGTTATGTGTAGATGACTGCCTCTTGGTCTATATGTGGGTTCTGCATAAGCACAGTGAAATATTCTAGAAATCACATGTATTGTCTGTAATTTGTAATCATTGAGTGTCTCTGTGTAGCCAATAAATCACAAGAAAACATCTCTCTGCTGTCTTCTACTTTCCACCAAAATCCATCTAACATCAGTAGTGAATCCCTGTTCCATGTCCTCTTCTGAATATGGCTTTAATTTCTGGCATTTCCTTGTTGCAACCATTTTTAAATGCTCTCCAACAAAACCGTCATTGCAATGAGACTGTGTGAGACTGTCTACGCGCTGCCAGGTCGCCTTTCTCTGGAGTGAGCAGCAACATGGGTGTCTTCCAGTCAGGTGGCCAGGGAGCTCCCTTCCAAATTACCGCTACCTATGACTGAGCACCTCTAGGGCGGCATCGGTTTGATGAACTATTTCACTTGATATTCTGTCACTTCCTGGAGGCAGGTTTTTTGTTTTTTAACCAGTGCCTCCCATGCAGCTTGGCCTTTGTCCCCCAATACCATGGGCTCTTGATCGTATGTTGCCTCCTGAAATGGCTGAGCGCCGAACAGTTCTTTTTGGTACTGCAGGTCTACATTCTTTACATGTTTTTTTTTTCTTTACAGCTTTACATGCTTCCTGCACCACTTACTCTTTTGTCTGTGGAATCCTTCACTGTTTCAATGTGAGGTTTGCTTTTTCTCTTTTATTCTTTCAACTTAAATACTGGGCATGTTCTTTTTGTTTTGTTTCACAGATTTATTGACATATAATTCACATACCATACAATTCAGTGGTTTGAATATATGAAAAAAGTTGGGTTGAGCCCCGGTGACATAATGGTTGAGTGCGGGACTGCGGCCCACGGGCTTGGCAGTTCAAATCCAGCAGCAGCAAGGCTGGGTAGCTCCCACGACCACCAGAGGGCAGTGATGCCCCCTGCAAAAGTTATGAAGTCATCATCACCATCAATTTCAGGGCACCTTTTGGTTTTCTACCTCCAGATCTCCGCGTGGCTGGGCATGGACCAATCACTTAAACTCTGCCTCAGGCCCTGTGATACTGAACAAGGAGGCGGGCAACTCCTCACCAGTGTGTTCGCAAGCCAGAATACGGACAAGGCGGTAGTCCCTCCCATGCCTGCGAAGGCCCCCTAAGGGGGTTGGGAAGGAAATCAAGCATGCATTAAACACCTGTGAGGGCCCCCTAACTGAGCATACACCAATTCAAGTCCCCAGCCAGCTGGGAGGTCCACCTGGGCAGTCTAAACCAGACCCGGACCCATCACACCACATCACATCATTGGCTTAACACAGCCAATGGGGCCAAGCAATAGCGCGCTCTCCCCACCCGTGTCCGCGCCTGCCATAATGTGCACTCCCTGACTTCAGTTCCTCACTGTGGGTTCGCTGTTCCATGAGGTTGCTCCTGTCCAGCTGTGAATTTCCGCGGGGCTTGGCACACTTCCCTGACATCTTTTCGAGATTGTAAGGCGTGAAATCTTCCCATCCTTCATAAAAACGCACATGGGGGGCTGAGCCCCGGTGGCGTAGTGGTTGTGTGTGGGACTGCAGCCCACAGGGTGGGCGGTTCAAATCCAGCAGCAGCTCTCCAGGAGCAAGACTGGGCTTCCTGAAAAAAAAAAAAAAAGACTGGGCTTCCTACTCCCACCAGGGCAGTGATTCCCCCCCCCCCCCAAAAAAAAATCATACTTGGACTACAAACGGGGTATTACCCACTTGAGAAACCTCACAGGTGGGGTTTATTAGGAACCTTACATGCAAGGTGGTCCCAGCCAGTTGCAGGACCAATTTAACTCCATGTACCACCCCCACCCCCAGTGGAAGACAGTTTCTCTTGGCTTTGATGAACAAAGGAGGCTCTGTGGCAGGACTCCAAATCTCCAAGGTCACCCAGCAAATGTTTCATAAAAGGGGTTTAGTAAGTGGAAGGGGT